>MU863685.1:0-23218 GCA_033575675.1 Parathielavia hyrcaniae | reverse complement strand
GGTTACGGCCCCGGGAGCTACGGCCACTGGGCCGCTGGCTCCGGCTGGCGACCTTGATGTGGGAATGCAGGGAGTGTAGCCCGGGGTTGCCTCCTTTCACCCGTAGTATGTGGAATTCCTAAGCGCCGACCTAGAGAGTGCGGTACAGGTTTTTCAACCGGTTGGGCACCCAATACGGTTTTCCTGTACAACGATTATCAGGCGGACCGGCATGCCTTACGCTTTAGGCGCAGCGGTGTAGGAATAATAATAATAATATATTATCTTACACGGACATGGCAGAGTCAGCTTTACCGTCGCTTCCAGTCATTTCCGTGTTCCCCTTCCATGTCTCTGGGCAGATCTAAGCTGCCGGGCGGGTGTAATCCAGCCCTCTTACTCTTCGCCAGACTTCTCGGACTGTTCTTTCTTGGCCTTCCCTTCCCGACTCAGTCTTCGATGGCCCTGCAGGTCTTTGCTGCCTAGTAAGCCTGCGGCGTTCGGGGTATCACAGGGTTAGTCGGGCTGCTCACCGGATAGCCAAGTACAGGCGACTTCCCAATTCGACATGGTCGATTTGGCTTGTCAGGGGATCATCTGGCGGGTTCGCTGTTGTTATGAGCCCGCCCGCTTCTTCGAGGATGGCAATGCCGGCAGCAACATCCCTTATTTTGTTCGATCAGCAACCATCGTCCTGAGTTGGAAACCCTGGTTACCAAGACATACCACTCCCAGCAACCCCCCTCCCACCAGATATCAAACGCCCCTATAGCGGTATACGCAAGATCCAACGTCGCGCTACCTCGCTCCGGGAGTCAGCGAAACAAGACTCATCAAAACGCATGCTCAAGGAAAGCCTCCGCACGACGGCGTACCTGCCCAGACTCCGCACGCCATGGACCATGCCGCCCTTCCCTCCCCTCCCGCCAACCTCAGCAGCCATGTTCAGGAAGCTCTCAACCTTGCGATGCAGATTCCCATCCGGCCTGTCCTTCCTATCCTTGCCCCACTCGCACGAGAAGACGCAACCCTGGGGCGCGTTCGCGGGCATGGGCGGTACCGACGGGTGCCGGACGAGGGGCAGGCGCTGCGTCTCGTTGAGCCAGGCGCCGCGGCCGCGGCAGGCGGTGAAGAGCTGGTTGAGAAGGGGCGCGCAGATGACGCCGATGGCGGGCCGGCCGCCGAGGACGAGGGCGATGGAGACGCAGAACATGGGGGCGACTACCCAACAATGTCAGTCGTCTCATGCCTATTGTAGGATATTGAAGGTGTCTCGGGAGTACTTCGGGAGCAAAACCTGCCGCTTTGAGGACAAAGCGACTCCCGTGACTCCCGAGACACCTCGAAAAGGGGAAGAAACAGCACGAATTTGACGTACGGTGCGTGTAGTTGACGGTGCCGTCGAGCGGGTCGACGCACCAGGTTGGCGTGGACTCGGTGATGAGGTAGGCGCGGGACGAGCAGGTTTTGGAGTAGCTTTCCTCGCCGACGAAGCTGGGTTGGTGGGTTATGGATGTTAGTTGGGTTGTCGCGGAAGGGGGACGGCCGACGGGCTTGACTTACGCATGATCGGAGTACTTCTCCGCGATGGATGTCTTGATGAAGGCTTCGACATCTGTTGAGGGATGGGACCTGGAGTTGGCGATTTGGAGCGTCACGAGATGAGCATGTTGGGCTAGAGTTGGCGTACCTTTGTCCGCCTTGGTCACAATGTCTACTGCGCTGTCCTTCTCGGAGAAATCCTGGGAGCCCTGGCCACTCCCGTTGAACCTCGCCTGGGCAGCCTCGAGGAGCAACTTACCTGCGTCCTTGCCGAGTTGTACGGCAAAGGCGTAGACGTCGTCCAGCTCCTCTTCCGTGAAGGGTTGGGTGGCCATGGCTGTCACACGGGTCATGAGCTTTGCTGTGTTGGGTCACGAACGCTTCTCCGAAGTCACAGGAGTCAACAGCTCAAGAGGACGCCCTAGGGAATCAAGGGTTCGCCGTATTTCCGCCACCGAAAGCCGCTGGAAGCCGAACACAGGCATTGCATTCCGCACTCTGCGAACCCCGGAGATACGGGAGGCAGGTGCCGAGTCCGGAGTATGGCGGTTGGGGCTGACCCGCATCCCCGAATCCGCGCGGCAGAGCTGCCGCCAGTCCGGTTCCCCGGCGCATCACCGAGATACCTAAGGCAATGAATGGTATGGTATGTATGCATCTTGCACGATACGCCATGTTCTCTTGGGCTCACATCAGCAGTCTTAATTCGAATTTAAGTTTAAAATCCCAACACTTCCAGCGGCTTGGACGCTGTACGCTAGATTTGGCACACAGTTTCCGCCCGGGAGAGTCTTCACCCGGATTGTGGGGTTGGAGAGCAAGTGGAGGTTGAACTTCCCCCGTTTCCATGATACCGGGTCATGACCTCACTGGTCCTCTTCCAGGGGTAATTGTTTCCCAGGCTGTGCTGGCTCTGCCGGATGCACTCCTGTGGACAGGACGACCTGAAGATCCGTTTGCACGGCATCACATAAGCCTTCAGCATGAGCAAGGTATTGTGCCGGGTCGAGGACAACGGGGGTGGACTCGGCTTGGGAAGACGGCGACATTGCCGGGGCGGTATATCCGCAACCATACCTTACTGATCAGAACTAGGTAGTCGTGAGAAGACATAATCTTTGCTTCTAAATAGCGCAAGACCCTTATATCAAGTATTCCAAGAGACTGAGACGCCCTCAACCTCTGCTACCGACCGGCCTCTAAGAGCCCGCATCGGCCTACCCTTCCTCCTTCTCACCATCACCACCAGCAACACCCACAATGACCCGCCACATCCTCCTCATCAACGGCCCCAACCTCAACCTCCTCGGCCGACGCGAGCCACACATCTACGGCTCCACCACCCTCGCCGACGTCGAGGCCCAAGCCCACGCGCAAGCCGCATCCCTAGACATCTCCCTCGAAACCTTCCAGTCCAACCACGAGGGCGCCATCGTAGACCGCATACAAGAGGCAGCCGGTTGGGGCTTGACCGCCAAGTCGCTAGACGCGCCGTCGTCGGCAGAATCGGATGGCGGCGAGCAAAGCAAAAACAACAGCAACAGACCCGACAGAGTGTCAGCCATCGTCATCAACCCGGGGGCGCTAACCCACACGAGCGTGGCCGTCCGAGACGCGCTGCTGGGCGTCAATATCCCCTTTGTGGAGCTGCACGTGTCGAATGTGTACGCCAGGGAGCCGTGGAGGAAGCACAGCTACTTCAGTGACAAGGCCGTTGCCATTATCTGCGGCATGGGTGCGTATGGGTACACAGCGGCGATTGAGTTTGCAGCGAGGCATATGAAGCTAGAGGAAGTGGATTAGATAGGCCTGTAGGTTGCTGCGAAATGTTGCAATCTGAAAAAACCATGTACGTAGCTCGCTACAGTATCTACTGTCGAGTGAGGTATTAGTCTAGCCCGTGTCATCTAGCGAATTCCCGTCGCCGTAGCCTCAACGCTGTCATGTATGTATAAAAACAGTACCATCGCAACCTCGCTGCTTGCCCTCAAGCTGTGCCTGACCTGACCTTTCTACCCGTAAGCCAATCGGATCCCATCAACGCCGGACCGAAAGAAAACAACGGATCAGTTTCCACCAAAACGCAAAGCCGCCCCACGTCAAGTGCTACAAGAACGCAAAGACCCTCTCCGGGATCGACCTGGGCTTGTCCACCTTCAACCCCATGTCCTTCTGCAGCTTCGCCCACGAGATGGCACCCCTCTTGGCCAGCTCCTCGGGCACGTCGGCACCCTCGTCAGCCATGCGGCGGTTGAACAGCTCCAGCGAGACCCATCCTTCGAAGCCCAGTCCATGGAACAAGGCCCGCGCAAAGTCCTTGACGGGGAGGTAAGCGCCGCGGTCCGTCTCGCCGTAAAACAGCCTGCAGTTCCGGGACCAGCTCATGCGCGCGGGCTGCTCCGAGTCGTAAAACGGATGCCCGGGAACCAGCGGCTTGTCGAGGCGCTCGGCGTCGACGACCTGGACGTAAAAGACCTTGCGGACGTCGACCTCTTTGACCAGGCGGGCGATCGACTGGCGCACCGCCTCGTCCGCGTTGGCCGTCCGGCCCGAAGCGACGGCGGGATCGGCATAGATGCGGCCGGCAATGTTGAACGTGTCGAGGCACATGCCAAAGTTGGGCCGGTCGACGGCGCGAACCACGTCCCAGCAGCGCTCCCACGTGTCGACGTGCGTGCTGAAGCAGAGGCTTTCGTAGGCGAAGCGGACCGGCGGGTTCTGGCGCAGGCCCATGTCGGCCACCTTGCGCAGGTCCGAGACGATCAGGTCCATGTTTTGGGAGACCAGGTGGGCGGGGAGGAAACTCGCCGGAATCTGGATGATGTCGGTCGCGAGCTCGCGGGAGAGCTCAAACCAGAAGCGCAGCTGATCCAGGCGGCGCTTGTGCTCGGCGCGGTCGAGCAGTCCGTCGTAGTGGCTGAAGGGCTGGAGGCAGATGATGTCGATGTGTCGCGCCTGGCAGAGCTGGCGGATGTGGCGGGCGGCGGCCATCTGGGCTTGCTGCGAAGGGCCCGCGGGAGACGGGGCCTCGGTAGAGAGAGAGTAGGCCACATCGGCGAGGTCCTCGTGGAAGAGCTCGATGCCCTGGTAGCCGTACTTTTGTGCAGCGTTCATCTTCGTGGTAAATGAGTGGCCGGCGTAGCACCGGCCAAGCGACATGGAAGTGATGCCGAGCTTGCAAGGCATGTTGAGAAAGTCTGTAGGAAGAATTGGACAAGTAGATTTAAAGTGAATGCTGCCAGGAAGCAGCCCGACTTCCAGGTGTGACTCGGGGGGGAATATGTTGTCGAGCGATGTTTGTTCCTAGGGTAAAGATTCAGGCTGGTATGGGTAGTGTGGGCAGAGCAACCACCGCCGGAAATATTCTAGGGCTAATAAGTGAACCTGATGGTGTTGTGAGTATATGAGGGCTGCGTCGAGACGGAGATCGGGTTTTGTGTTGAGAGAAACAACGTGATGTGAGAAACCACCGGAGAGCTTGCAGGTGAGTTTGCAAACCCTGCAAGAGTGATGATGGTCTCGTAAACAGGGTGTGAAATGGCATCGCAGGGAAGCGGAAGGCACGAACCCCTAGTGTTCCTGCCCTGTAGGAGTGAACCGGGTACTCAGAAGAGCAGCCCCAGGGACTTGGAAGGAGGTAGCCCGGGGGTGAGCGGGTTTGCCGCCGGTTTCCTTTGCCGGACCCGTTTGTGTCCCACCCCAGCCGTCACTTCTCACGCCAACATTCCATCACCGAGACAGCGGATTTTGGAGCCGGAGCTGACCGACAGAAGAAAGAAGGCCGCACACGCATGTCCAGCCAGCGGTCAATGGGAAATTACCTACCCGCACAGTGATACTGACGAGGTGTTCTGCTCATCACGTCTTGATCGATCGGGCATGTCGAAGAGCGGCCGCCCGGCGAGAACCCTAAAGGCAGGGGCAGCATTATCATCGCCGCATCTTCTTGCCCGAGCGAGAAAAGATCACTCATACCCGGTGGTGTTCGGCGGTGTACAAACGTCAAGGTTGCCACGGACGCGGCAGGCACCGTGCAGCCCCGGCCGCCGCTAGTTAATCGGATCCCCAGGCCGAAGATAAGCGAGTTACCGCGTGGCCAGTGCGGCTCGTGCGCATCACCTCAACAGGAAAACCGGGAAACCGAGAAGGCGGGACGATTCTTCTTCCCAAGTATCGACGGTATCCATCATGTCGCTATTGGCCACCTTGATTTTCTGGCTTCAGTCACGGCATGTCAAATTGAGGTCTGCTTGGGCTTTTGGAGGCGGGGTTGTTTGCAGAGGACGGGAAGAGCGGCTTACCTTTAGTTAGTTACGGTATTGAGGAAGGTACGGGACAAGTCCCGTGCCCCTGCCGGTCCTGGATTTACCCCTGCAATTCGCACCCAAATGCAGTTTGATGGCTGGATGAATATTTAAGCAGGGGGCAGAGGAACATGCCGAAAACACCGTGGATCATTTCTCAGTTCTGGAAAGGACCGGAGACTGTGCTACTTCGTCCCTGGCCTTCCTCCTCCCGATTTTCAGCCTATTTTCAGCCCCGTACCTGGAGCAAAGCAGCACAGCATCCACTGCACAACATTGCCGTTGCGTCCTACCGCCGCTGCAAGCAGTGTCGGGTTCGTCCCGTCCTGTCCCACGTCACACCCGCTCGGACAGGGGCGGGCATTCACAGGCTGAAACTACTTCCCCGCCTGACCGGGCTACCGGGTCTGAGGTGTGCCCGTGGAAGGACTGAACCATGCCACCTCATTGATGCCAAACCAGGCATTGGATCTGAGCATTCCTTCCCTTCCGTACGGAAACCGCATCTCGGTTGCCGTGACTAACGTAGCGATCCCCACCATCTCCGCCTCGGGCAGCCCCAGAGCCCCCATTGCACTGACCTGGATCGGGTGCCAGCGGCGTGTTGCTACGGTAAGGCCAGCAGGGCCACAGTGGCTTAAATGCCAACCAGCCTGCGTCGCCGAGATGTTGGCTCGCCTTGTGTCCAGTGTCCTTCATTCGAACCACTTGTCCGCATCAGAGTAGGCATCGAAACACCATCTCCTGGCCTTCCTGTCGTTTCTCAGTGCTCACTTGGACGGTGTTGATTACCTCTTTGGGCTGTGCGGCAAGACAAAATCCATATAACAATCCTCCGGCAGTATGTCACTGACAGCAACAACAACAACAATGACGGTCCAGGACGGGCAGCCCTCGGGCTTGCATCTCGAGTCGCGGATCGACCGGCTGGAGAGGCACGGTTTCCTGTTCGGCAAGAAGCTCACGGCATCCATGTCGCCGCTCCTGCACGACGTCGTCTACCGGGGGCTCGGCCTCGGATGGGAGCAAATCCGTCTCGATTCCACTGACATGGACCTCTTCCTGAGGTTAATACGCCACCCCAAGTTCTACGGCGCCTCGGTCACCATGCCGCACAAGGTCGCCATCGTGGCGCACCTGGACGAGCTCACCGAGGAATGCCGGGAGGTGGGCGCCTGCAACACGCTCTTCCTGCGCCATCTGCCCGGCGGCCGCCGCCTCTTCTGCGGCGCCAACACGGACGTTATCGGCATCCGCGAGTCCTTTGTCCAAAACGTCCCGGACCCTTCCGCCTACGAGAACCGGCCGGCCATGGTGGTCGGCGGCGGCGGCGCGGCCCGGTCTGCCATCTACGCTCTGCACAAATGGCTCAAGGCGACCCGCATCTACGTCGTTAGTCGCGACCGGAGCGAGATCGCCGCTGTCGTCGCCGAGTGCAACGAGCGCTCCTACGGGGACCGCATCGTCCACGTCGAGACGGCCGAGCAGGCCGAGCGCCTCGAGGGGCCCGGCGCCATTGTGTCGTGCATCCCCGACTTCCCGCCCTCCACCGACGCCGAGAAGGAGCTGCGACGCATCACCGAGGTCATGCTGCGCAAGGAGAGGAAGGGCGCCATGCTGGAGATGTGCTATAACCCTTCGCCTTACACGGCCCTGGGCGCGCTTGCCGAGTCCGAAGGCTGGCAGGTCATTTTGGGGACCGAGGCGCTCATCTGGCAGGGTATCGAACAGGCAAGTTCAAGCCCCTTTAATCTTCTTTACTCTTTTTTCTGCAGTCTGTTGCTCCCGAAACTTGACGGCTAACGAGTCCTCGCTCACCCAGGACAAGTACTGGACTGGCCGTGATACCAGCGAGCTTCCCGTGGCCCAGGTCAAGGAGACCATTGCCCGCAGACTAGCAGAGATCTCCCATGATTAGAGTGTACTTTGGGCCACTTCTGTGAATGTGCCATGCCATTCTCGCACATGCAGTAACTTTCGACTCCCTCTCGCCACAGCATTTTTCTCTCGACCGCACTCGATCCCCTGATGTTCCCTCGTACGTGACCTTGTATTGTACGAAAGCCACTTGCTAGCCACAGACATGATCCGTAGCAGCAGCATTGGTACTTCCAGACTCCAAGACCATTGTGTGCAAGCGAAGTCAGCGTGCGCCTGCATTGTACTTGTACAAGGTACAAAACCTCGGATTCTATATAGTAGGCCAGCTTAGCTTCTAGGCTCACTTGACCACTGAGTTCCTTATCGCGGGAGGCTAGTATATCACAAGGTTTCTACAACCAGCTGACCAGAGAGTCAGGGCAGGGGCAGCCTGAGCGGAAAGCGGAAGCCTGAGGGGAAACATGTGGTTGGTGTCTCCCGCACTTCCAGTCTGCTCAACGGTTGTTGATTCTCTTATGAATGCAGACCGCATCTTGGGCCAGGGAAGAATCCACCTAAGGGGGGAGGGCGAGAGCAAGACTCTAAGAAAGACCAAGGAGAAAGATACCAACAGAGCACAGGCAAAAGAAAGAGCCACAGCAGACCAGAATGATCAGATTCCAAATGCATTCCATATCTTACAATAATCTCTCGTATAACCCCTGACTATGGTACTGGAACCCCCGGGGCCGACTTCCCTAAAGAGTGCCTAGCCAGCTAACCGCCGGGCATTCTGGACTAAACTGCCCACCTCCTCACCACACCGGCTACACACGCTCCGTCTGCTCCGAATGCCCCCTAGCCTTCTCGTCCGCAGCAGAAACCGACCCATCTTCGGCCCCCGCCGCGCCCTCGTCCTGCATCCCAAGCTCGGCCATGAGGACCTTATTCGCCTGCCTGACCGGCCTGATCTCGAACAGTCGGTCCATCGACTCGAGCGGGATCGACTTAGTCTCGGGCACAAAGTAGAACACAAAGCCGATGCTCAGAATCATCAGCGACGCGAAAAAGAAGTAGACGCCATACTCCATCTTGAGAAACATCTGCGGCGTGAACCTCGAGACGATAAAGTTCCAGAACCAGTTGTTCGCCGACGCGCTCGCCTGGCCCAGCGAGCGCGTGTTCTGGTCAAACATTTCCGAGTTCACAACCCACGGCGTCCCGTTCCACGAGGGCGTGTAGAAGGCGGTCCAGAGGTAGAAGAAGAAGATGGCCGCGATGCCGCCGCCGGACAGGCCGCCGCCGTCGCCGCCGTCGCTCCCGCCCCCTTGGCTCGCCGACGAGGAAGAACCGGCGACCTTGATGTAGGCCCCGATGAACCACATGCAAAACGAGCCACCCGCAGCGCCAATAAAAAGCATGCGCCGCCGCCCGACGTGGTCCACGAGCCAGAGCAGCCAGACCACCGTCAGCACCGTCTTGACGACGCCAAACACGCCCGTCGTGAGGAAGCCCGTGTTGGTGCCCGTGATGCCGATGCTGCGGAACACGGTGGGCGAGTAGTAGTTGATGGCGTTGATGCCGCTGCCGTTCTGGAGAAGGAACAGCATGCCGCCGAGGAAGAAGCGCCACTGGACCTTGGGCTGCTTGAGCGCAAGGAAGGGCTTCCAGAAGCCCTTGCCGACGTCCCTCTCAAACTTCTCGATGTCGCGGTCGATGTACTGGACCTCCTCGAGGATATACTGGTCGGTGGGCTCGAGGTTCCGGATCCAACACAGGATCTCCATGGCCTCGTCCCTGCAGCCGTTGGCGAACAGCCATCTCGGACTCTCCTTGATCCACAACACGCCGATCAGCAGCATCCCACCGGGGATGAGCTGGACGGCAAAGGGAATCAGCCACTGGGACCGGGTGGGCGCAAGGGTCGTATTGACCCCGTAATTGATCCAGAACCCCACCAGACCGCCAATCTGCCAGCCGAGCTCGTAGATGCCCACCAGTCGGCCGCGGACGGCAGGCGGCGCCAGCTCCGAGATGTAGATGGGCACCACTACTCAACATTGTCAGTCGTTCATGCCTGTTGCAGCATATTGAAGGTGTCTCGGGAGTATTTCGGGAGCAAAAACTTCCGCTCTGGGGATAAAGCGACTCCCGTGACTCCCGAGACACCTCGGAAAGGGGAAGAAACAGCACGAATTTGACGTACTGTTGGACGCGCCGCCCACGCCGATTCCCGCCAGCACCCGGCCGGCCAGGATGGGCGCGAGCCCCCTCTCGGCGCTCGCCGCGAGCATGATGCCCGCGCCGAGGAGGAAGACGGCAGCAAAGACAAACAGGGACTTGCGCCGGCCGAGAAAGTGACTCGTGCAGTAGGCAAACAGACTGCCAAAGAAGGCGCCGGCCTGGTAGACCGAGACAATGTTGGCCTGGAGGAGAGCGAGGTCGTCGGGGTCGTACGAGGCAAAGTCGAACTCGGCGGTGAAGGATGGGAGGGCAAGGGTGGTGCCGATGAAGGCCGAGTCGTACCCGATCATGCAGGACGCAAAGGAAGACACGGCGGCACAGGCGTAGACGCGCCAGTTGTAGACGGCCTTTGGCGTCGGCCGGTCCTCCTTGAGCGCGAGGAGCGTCATCTTGAGGGCGTCTGTGGTGGAGGGGGGCGGGAATAGGAGGGCACCCCTTGGGAAGATGCTCAAAGTCTGGGGAAACTGGAGCTGCCTTGGTGATCCTGGAATCTCCAGATTTATATATAGGACGAGGCGGTCGTCGAACTGGTTGGTTTTACCCCTGAAGGAACACCCCAAATTCCAAACAGTTGGGACCAGGACTGCTCAGCGCTCACTTGCTTCTCCATGGGGAAGTCGCATGCGGTAAGTCGATGCCAGCCCAGACAATGCCTCCGCATGAAAAATGTTGAACCGCGGAGGGTAAGCTCGACACGCGCACGCCGGCACGCGTCGCCAGGAACTAGCGATGGGGTGACTTCGAGCGGCAACAAATCATATTTTTCGAGAAGCTAATATTGTCGATCATGTCATCCCCGCAAGGCGCAAACTGGGGAGAGCCTTGCTACCCTTCCCCGATCCTACATAGTGCGGGCCCCACCTCGGGAGCCCGGCCGGCATCTGGGATGAACACTCTGCCGGCGGCGCCGTCAACCCTGACCGGCTCCGGCCACGGCACATATGACGAGGAAGACCGGTACCCAGCCAGCTAGTCAGCCCCACCTCACAGTTCATGCGTTTGTCCGTCACAAATGTGGCTTCGCGAGCCCTCTAGCGCCGGATCTTCCACCCCAAGCACCGAGACTCCAAACCTCCTCTGCACTCTCCGGGGTCAATAGTAAGGACGGGGGTGGTGAGCAGCGGCAATCGTCCCCGTGTAAGAATCCCCAGCAATGGATACGGTGCGTCAGTAAGACCACGGCGCAGCATGACCGGCGCTGCGAAGGGACACCGACCGACTGAGTGTCTTTGACAGCACCAGAAAAGCCTTAGGTCTCCGGCCAGTCGTTTTAGACTGTACGCCGCCATCTTCAAGACTCCTGTGCGGTGATGTTGTTGAGCCGGGGTTCTAGTCGTGCAAAGTTGGAACGTCCATGGTCGTCAGGATATGCCTTGAAGACCTCTCGTCTCATCAGACGGCGGGGCGCTCTGCGTCCGGTGAATAGCTCAAACTGAGCAAAGCCCTGCTCAGGCAGCAGATCCAGCCCGTCCATTGACACCCAGCCCCTATGGGCTTCCTTCCGGACCTGTTCCAACAGTGGACTGTTCAGTGTCTTATACTCGAGCTCCAGCACGACGCCGCCCGTGGGACTCTCCAGCCACTGGGCGGGGACCGTGAAATCCGGGGCTGGGCTGCCGCCAATGCCGTGCGTCGGAATGCACGAGATGATGATGGTGGGGCGTTTGTAACCCTCTGGCCAGGGATCACTGAGAGACCGGATAATATGGAGCCTCGCCGTCTCCTTGGGCCCGCAGATGGAACTCAACAAAGACAGCCCGTTACGGGCCAGCAGCGTCTCGAAGTGCGAGACAAGGTTCTCGGCATTTGCGAGTGTCCGGTTGTAGATGAGGATGTTCTTGACCCCGAGCTGCAACATGGCATAGACGGCTGCCCTGGCCATGCCGCCGGCTCCGACAATGAGCGCCGAGCTGCTGGGCCTCACCGCGTTGGCGGGAGAGAGGCCGCGACGGATACACGCCCGAATGCCAATCCAATCCGTGTTTTCTCCGTAAAGGGCCTTCACTGGACCTGCCAAGTTTCTCCCGCTAGACAGCAACGCCTCATTGGGAATGCTACCGTCACGGTTGAGGTTCCGTACAGGAATCAGTGTGTTGACGGCGCCGATCGCCCGGGCATGTCGGCTCAAGGAGTGCGTCAGGCTGATGATCTCAACCTTGAAAGGCAAACCGACCGAGGCGCCAGCGAAATGGGGGTCGCTGACGAGGTCCTGCAGGCTCGCGATGGTGCTTGTAGACCGCGGCTCGTAGTGATGGGGGATGCCGCAGGCCTTGAGGGCAGCGTTGTGCATGGCTGGGGACAAGCTGTAGCTCACATTGGCGCCAAAGACGTACAGTCTCATAGGGTGGTAGTAAAAGGACGAGTACAGCGCTTGCGTGGCTTCCATGGCCGTCAGCGACGGATACGGCAAGGCGGCGGCATCGGATTCGGGCTGGGCTTGATTTCTCTGTCCGCCTGGCGGCATGACCGGGGTAAGAATTTGGTTGAAACATGCCGATGTTCGCCCAAGGACACCGGTATTGTACGCTATCAGGGGAAGCCTCAGACCTGGAACCGACTCGGCAGCGTGGTGGACAAGCCGTATGTCAAGATTATCGGCAGGGCTGGCTGCCCTTCTGGTGAATCTTGCCAGATTGCAGCCGGCGACCTGGGCTTTTTTGTAGTACAAGCGCCAGAAAGAAGCGTTCCAAGGGGGCGGATCGGTATCTAGCAGCTGAAGGTTGCCAACGACCTTGCAAGCTCCCTTGGCGTTGATGGTGTCACAGAGGAGAGAGCTGTCGAGCCTTAGATCAATCGTGACGTACTCGGGCGCGAGGCGTATGCCGTGTCGGACGTAGGAGATGTACAGAGACCGCCAGTACTCGTCGGAGAGCGCCCCTTGCGGAAATGCGATGTGTAGTAGGATTGGGATGACCGTATCCCGTCTGACCTGAGCCAAAACACGGCTGATCTCGCTGGCTCGGTGAGTGAGAATGTCGGGGGCCTCCCGCGTGTGGCCGTGGTAGTCGGTGATGAGATCATCAACAATGATCTCTATCGCATCCGCGCCAACTTCGAGCTCTTGAATGTCCAAGTCACTTCGAGAGAAGGACGAGAGCGACACGGAGATAGCGTAGGTGAAACGTCTCTCCTCAACGGGAACGCCTGCCAGTGGGAAGGCAGACTCGATGAAAGGGATGGCGCCGGTCGGCAGAATCAGCGAAAGGAACTTGAGGAAGTGTCTCTCAGCTCGCTTGAGTGTGAGGTACGGGGCGGTAGGTCGATCAGGCTCGGCCGCGGGCGAGGGAAGGCGGTCGTTGGTGAACTCGCTCGGCACGGAGCTGTCCTCGGAGACGTTGAAGAATTCAAAGCGCGTGCATTTCCTGAACCATGTGCTGGTCGCGCCCATGATGTCGCGGGCTTTCTCGAGAGACGCGATCTTGAGGTGATTCTGGATGGCCTTCGGGTCGCGGAGAACATAGATGACGGGGTTCGTCCTTCCCAGCCGTTCCAGGGCTGACTGAACATCTTTCTCAATCCATGAGCAGACGATGACGGCGTTCTTGCCATGCTTGTCCACGATGTCGTACAGGACGTTGAGCTCGCGGCTCTGGCAAGCAGCAGCGCCGTAGGCCTTTTTGTAAGCCGGGCTGGAGAAGCCAGTGACCTCCCGAAAGGCCATTTCGAGGTCGACAACCTTGCGGTTCATGGCGGACGAGGCAATGACGGCCAGGGTTGTCTTGCCGGCGCCACGGATGCCGGCGATGACGATAGATGCGTCTGCATCGTAGCGAGCAGGCTCGGGGGTGGAAGCTGTGTGGGCCGACGGCACTTGGCCAGCCGACTCGTACTCTGGCCAGTATCGTAGGTGGTCAGTCGGGATAGCCCCAATCGGCAAGACCAGGGCCGGGCAGCCTTACCTCCAGGGGCCGGGGCGACCGAGAAGGCCGGCGTAGCGTGGAAGGACGGCAGGTGGGCAGCATCTCTGCTGCTTTCGGCGGCCAGGAACCGGGGGGGTGGGCCCGGCTCGGGCCGTGGCTCAGGCGTCTGGCCGTCCCAGGGCGATGCCATGGTGGCATGGGAGCGCTTTACGCCAGTAACGACAGGCGATGTCATGGCGCGGTTGACAAGCTAATTTTGGTAGACGCCAATTCCCGAGCAAGCGGGGAGCACATATGGGGTGGTGCCGAGTGAAGTGCGCTGGGCGAGACGTCTCCTGCAGTCCCCAGGTCACACCGAGGTCGGGTGCTCAGTGGTCAGTGGTCAGCCTGGAGCCGGAAAGGCTGGAACTGGCTTGTCAACGGCGACACCTCAGCAGACATCCACCATGGATTGGTCACACGCTCCACCCGAACAAGGGAATCGAGGACAAGACGGGGTCCAGTGCTGTTCCCGCGATATCTTAATCCTGCAGTTGCGCCGGGTTTGTGCCGTTTGTGCCCATTGAAAGTCCAAGTATGGCGCTGGACGGAAATGGACGAGCGAGGTGATGCGTGACTTTGGAGGGCACGCATGGGACCGGACGAGAGGGTTGCCGCCCGCTGACTGCCCGTGTTTGGGATGGTGGGTGGAAGTTGGAGGTGGACGGGAAAGGGAAGTCACAGGGTGGGGGTTGAATTTGCAAGGGTCACGCGCGAGGATAATCGTTCACCCCGCGGAAACCCCACTCGTTTAATTGCTCTTCCTCGTCGCGACTTCCACTCACAACCAGGTTCCCGTCTCTCTTCCGCAGAAACAACCTCAGCTGCCAACCGACCGGGGCATGCACCAAACCAGCTCAGCCTGTCAAGCGAGGGCGGGACCAGATTCTACAGCATCCCATCGAGTGTCGTCTTATCAGTGAGACGGGAGGCGTGTCAAGCGGAACTCGCATCATCGGTATTGTACTCCGTATCTTGCATGCTTCCCTTGCGAATACGATCGAACGTTGGGCACCACCCCATACCCCAGAGTCCAGACAGACGTTTGGGGTTCGCTCCCCAGAGCTTCCCCGCAGATCGGCTCGTATGGAGCCACTGCCGGCTCCAGATCCAGCCGGGTCCAATCAACAATCGTCTTCGAGGACGGCAAACTGCTACGGCCGCACTGGCGTCTCTCGACCCGGAGGATGATCCGGCGTGACGGCCCAAGGCAGCCCTGATCGCGAGGCCGACGGATATGTGCGTCGCTGACCTTGGCGTCGGCACGAAACTGTCTGCGTCGGGCCACCCGACGCATCCGCACCTTTTGCCATGCCTCCGAAGCGGAAACCGGCCGAGACCGACCAATCCAGCAACCCAACCACCGTGCCGCTTGGCCGCCCCGAGGCTTTCGAGCCCACGGCCCAGCCAGCTCCCGTCAAGCGGCAGAGGGTATCGAGAGCCTGTGATCAGTGCCGCGCGGCTCGAGAGAGGTGCGATGGCAAACAACCCTCTTGCTATCCCTGCGTATCTCAGAGCCGGCCGTGTACCTACGAGGTGAGCCCCAAAAAGAGGGGTGTTCAGACCGGCTACATCCGCACGCTCGAGCTGGCGCTTGGTCTGGTCTTTGAGAAAGTGCCCGGCAGCGAGGAGACTCTGGGCGCTCTCGTCGCCCTTGACGGTCGCCAAGGACACCTGATCCTGGCAGGCAAAGACCTTCTCGGCGCAGAACGTCTGCAGAGGAGGTGGAGGAAAAGCCGAGTACACAGGGGAATAGACCGCATCCTCTCTGGTCAGGCAGGCTCCTCGTCCTCGCCCGGCCATGGCGGGCTCTCTCCTTCCGCGGACGCCAGCGATACCGAGGCCAACGAAGCTCCGGCACGCATCAATCCGGCTTCGGTTGCGGCAGACACAGAAGCTGTCGCTCAAGAAACACCTAGCTCTCGACGCTTGAGTTCCGTCCGTTGCCTGCCGATTACGCCGAACAACGACTCACCGGGAAGCGCGCGAATGCCACCCATGCCGTTGGTTGACGCAACCAAAACTTCTCCCCAAGCCTCGCTGGAGCTTCTCAAGCTACCTGCCAACCACTGGCGCTTGCTTGACATTTACTTTGCTTACACCCATTCGTGGCTCCCGATTCTCCAAAAGCAAGACCTCTTCCAGGCCTCCTATCTCTACCCGGAACACGGACTGGCCATTGACCCGCAAGATGCTGCCTCTGCCGCCCATGCCGAACTATGGGCTGCCCTTGCGCTGGCGTCTATCCAGGATGCCGCCAGCTCAAATCTTCCTCGGCCGGATTCCGCCGATCTGGCTAGCCCTTCCCCCGCCAAAATTTACGACGTTGCCCGCGCGCTTCTCCCGCCGGATCATGGGCCGTTCCAAATCCACCATGCTCGCGCTTTCCTGTTGCTCGGCTTGGTCAACCTTGGGCAGGACAAGCTGACGGCTGCGGCACTGTTGACCGGCTCCGCCATTCGCATTCTCCTCGACCCCGACACACTGCAGCATGGCACCCATGACAAAGACGGGTCGAGATTCAAGCTGGCCTTGGTGTCTTGTTTCTTGGTCGACACGGTTCTGTCGGTTCGGTGCAACCAACCGCCGCATTTGAAAGCCGACGACTTGGCCGCCTTGACGTTGGTGTCGGAGAACGGGGCGGACCAGTGGGAGCCGTGGACCCCCTGCGAAGGCTTCGGGGTCGGCAATGCGGGCTCTCGATCATCTCGAAGCTCTGCGTTCTGCTTGAGCACTTTCAATCTGCTCTACGCCATATTGAAGGTGGTTTCCGGGGAGATGGCCGGGAGACGGCAGCCAACGTTGCCGAGGGAGGCCTCGAGTCCTTTCGTCTCTCAACTACAGCAGGCGATCAAGTGCAACGTACAGTTTGGCAACTTCGCCTTCTCACCAACTTGCGGGACCGCATCGGTCCCGACCCCCTATCTTGCTCGAGCCACGTACCTCTGGGCCAGGGCGCTGGCGGAGCCTCAATCGGAGACGCTACTCACGCTGCTCCATGACACGCTCGATCAATACCAACGCTTCTTTGGGCGGTGCGGCACGCCTCCCTTTCTTTCCGCGTGCATCGCATCGTTTGCAAACGATGAGTATCTTCTCCGCTGCAGCGAGCAGAGCCGACAGACCCTGAAGAGCCTGGTGTCGACCTATTCCCCAAGGCGGCTCGAAAACAGGCGGCCCTCTAGTGTTTACAAGTCCTCTCCCAATCCTCCCTTCCGAACAGTACAAGCTTCGCAGGAAGTGCCGAGTTCAACCGGGCTGTCTGACTCGAGCAACAACACCCTACTGAGCTATCCACCTCCCGACATTCCGTCCCTCTACAACAGTTCGGCGAGACCACAACACCCCCAACCGCAGGCGACCAACAGGGGGGTATATGAGGCCTTCTGGGCTTCAAACATGGCAGACATGGCTGGCTCATACCGCCACTTCGCCAAGCCATCGCCAGCAACGGTGCCCACAGGGATCAACGAGATGCACAGGTCGCACCACCCTGGAACCGGCATGGCCGCCGCCATGTCCGGAGCAGCAGCCGCAGCCATGGCCTCGACGCAACACGGCCACCACCATTCACATCATCCACATCCACAGCCACCAAGCCACCATTTCATACAGCACTCCACAGGACTAGATCATAGCCCTGAGTATGATGCGATCCTTGCCGACCTCGCGTCGATCGAATCCACGGATGCGCTTGAGGTTGACCATCAGTTTATGACCAACCTTGGCTTTGCACCGGGGTGTGACATTACGGAGATTTTGACGCGCGATTTTGGAGCGGTGTGATTTTGGAAACCATGTACCTCACGGCGGATTGTGCATCGGCATTGGAAATAAAAACTTATCTCTTGTGCATTATGTATTTGTCGAGCGTTTGTACTTTCTGAAATTGGATCTGTAGAACTGATCGATGAGTGTTCCCCTCGACTCCCGAGTTGAACGTGGAATTCCGCGGGGGAAGCCTCGGCATCCGTTGATATGAACACCTCAGTCACTACTTCCAAACAAGTCAAAAAGTGGCAAGATGGCCGAGCGGTCTAAGGCGCCACGTTAAGGTGAACCCTTAATCCCAATCTCACCAAAGATTCCGTGGTCCGAAAGGGCGTGGGTTCGAATCCCACTCTTGTCATGCAGTTTTTCTGAATTGATTGGAACAATTTTTATTTTTTTGACTGCAATATGTGTTTCACGGTGGAACCTGATTTCAGCTTTCCTCTGATCTTTGAGGGCCGCAAACCGAGCAGCTTTGTAATTCTCCATAGCAGTCACGAGTCACGGCACACTTTTTCAGTCTCGCCTGATACCTAGGTATGACAGGAAGCCGACTCCAGGCAAGTGGTGGAAACCATCTCGTCCCATTGTTGACCCATGCTTCGCTTCCGTGAATCCGGACGCTAGGGAAATAGCTGGAGCGGTTAGGTGCTTTTCCCCCTTTCGCTCTGCACAAAATTCGTATGAGGAGTCGGCCGCAACAAACCTACCTTTGTACATCATCCTCCGACAGAGGCCCGGCTCCGACCACCGGCAACTTCACAGCCTGCTTCTACATCAGGAAGGTCCAACATGATGAACTTGAGATCACTCGCTCAAGGCCGTATGTATGTTGGCCAGACGAAACCGGGGCCCCAGACCCCTTTTCCCTGTTGTTGATCAGTGAGTTCATCAGTGTGGGAGAAACCTGGAGGAGGTGGGTCTGATTCAGGTCTGGGTCGTAGCCTGGCTCGCCTGAAAGGCCGAAGAAGCCGGCAGCTTCGGGCTTCTCGTCCACCAATGTAACAAAAATGACAAACATGGCAGCCCGTCATTGCAGCATCACTTGCCTGCCTGCCCACAGCGACAGCCATCAGCAAATCGCCCTCCCTCCTACTCGTTCGTGCGATCGCCACTCCCGTCCGTTTGCCCGCGGTCAGTTGAAGCATCGAGAGGGCACCCTGGGAACCGTTTGGCTGCAGCTTACCACAAGATCATTACGCATGCCCAGCCGGCACTCGTGGCGGGAGCGTTCAAGCCAGCAGCGGCGGATTCTTGGCAGTGCCAGCCATGTGCTTGTTTCTCAGGTGATGCGTCGTCACCGGCTTCCAAGAGCGTGGCGCCGGCTCAATGACGAGATGCCGAGCTTGCCGTCTTGGCACAGAGCCTGCTAGCGTCTTGGAAGCTTCGATTCGGCGCGCTGCGAGATCCCTTGGCACTTCCCACCAAGCATTTCTGCCGACTTCAGTTCGCCAAAAAAAATAATAAAAAATGGCTCGCTTCACGCCAAAAAGAATGAGATGAACCACCACTCAGCAGATTTTCTTGCATTGCAACGCGCAGACGCCGAAAACATTCCCTGCCGGGTCATCAAATCTATGGATGGTTTGCCAGTGCAACCAGTGTGGCCAGTGTGTCGCTGTCCTCGCTGCACACGCGTTGTGGTTCCTCCAGAGTTGGGAGTTGCAAATGTGATCGGTGTGGCCTGCACGTTGGGCAAATCGGGACATCCCCCGGGTGTGCAGTGGCAGTCGCAAACTGAGGACACACATCGCTTGCTCGTTCTTCATTGAAGTCGTCTTTTCAATGAGCTTCAGGAGACCAAGCGTATCAAGCGTATCCTCAGCTTCTCGACCCCGGCTACTCACACTCTGGACGAAGGACCATCTGGTTCCATTTTCGAAGCCCTGCAATACGCAGCGCCTCAAAGGGGACTGCACGTGGCCTTTGGTCCTTTCTACTTGCTTATTCCCGTATTTCCATTGAACCGGCGTCAGGGTCTTTCTTGGGTGTACCCCAGACGTTGGACGTCCCCCGGCCTCGATGATCACCCCAAGCCAATCCGTCACCGGGACATTATTGGCGAATCAGCCTTTTTCTGCTGTGCGGAAGGGCCGTTCACCAACGTATCGCATACAGCACCTTCCTGCAATTTCTGGGCGCGAGATTTCGTCATAAACAAGCGTTCATCGTCACCTGCGCGCCTCCTCTAGTATCTGCTCTCTCAGCCTTGCAATGGGCATCGCAGAAAAATTCTCACGCCAGGAGATCCCAATTATCTGGATGGGTTGTGATCGCTTTGGAGGAGAGCATCCGAGGGCTCTTGCCCACTCTCGAGCCACAGTTCGAGTGACCAGAGGCCGATCCCAGGTTGGGATGCTCCGCGTTTGTCAGCTTGCCCACACAAGCGGAGACGTCCATGACTTGTGGTGAGACGGTGGTTCATGGTTCCGCCCCGTTACTCTCCCCTTCTCATCTCAACAGTCAGAGCTGGACTCTTACACAGTATTCTCGTCCAACCCAGCTGAGAATGCTTGATACTTGCCCTGTACAGCTTTGAGGTTTGTACCGGCAACCTTGCTGTCCCGCGTGGACGTCAGTACAAGTGGACACAAAATTGGTATACATTATCCGACTTGCCGACGCCCCGTAGGCACCAAGTGATCGTTGGCAGACCCGCCGCAATATCCCACCCAGCCGTGGAACAACTCTGGGGTAGAGTTCGGACGAGATCCATACGTCCGGGGATTTGCAGCACGATCCTATCAGAGAGCAAGACCCGTGGATCTATCCCCCAAGTTCATGTCAGCAAGAACGGGGTGGGTGGACTCAACGGAGGAGAGGAACATGCCCGGGCTCGCCGGGTTGTTCGACCCGCCCCTCCACTTATTACTGGCGAGCTATCTGATTTGACAAATTCCAGAATCGATGGGGTGGCTCTGCACGGCAATTTCAGCACCAAGGCAACCAGGGTAGTTGTGGGTGTTGTGCAGAACACCACCTTACAGAGTATATGAGGCCCGTCACCCCACGGTCGCCGTCTTGCCCCAGAATTGTTCCTGGGGAAAACGCCGCCCATCTCCGTTCTTGGTTCGAGTCAAAAAGTCTGGCATCGCCGCCCAACAATCAGCTTGCCAGATATCTAATCGTTCTTGTTGGTGATTTTGATCAACCAACATGGCACAACAACATAACACAATGGCCGACACGATGAACCATGCGGCGGCCGAGAAGGACAGCGGCCACACCACGGGCTCCAACACGTCTACCAACGGCATGAACGCAGCTCAGAACCGCGGCTTTGACTATCGGAACCCAATGCAACACCTCCATCCGGACCACGAGCCCCGGCTGCCCGCCTTTGGAGGTGAGTTCCAGCCCGGTCTGTGGCGGCCGCAAGAACACCGCAAGTTCGCCAACCCGGCGCCGCTCGGTCTCTCGGCTTTCGCCCTGACCACATTTGTGCTTTCGGCTATCAACTTGAATGCGCGAGGCTTGACGGCGCCCAACATCGCTGTCCCCCTCGCATTTGGCTATGGTGGTCTCGTCCAGCTCCTCGCGGGCATGTGGTGAGTTGGGATGCCCTGAACCAGGCCATCAAACCTAGGCCGTCGCGGTCGGATCTGACATGTCTTGTTAGGGAGATGGCTGTCGGCAACACCTTTGGCGCCACAGCTCTCTCGTCCTACGGCGGCTTCTGGATCGCCTACGGAATCCTCCTCACCCCTCACTGGAACATCACGGGCGCCGGCGGGCCGTATGACGCGACCGAGGGGGTGGACTCGGCGCTAGGCCTCTTCCTCACAGGCTGGTTCGTCTTCACGACCATCCTGCTGTTGTGCACGCTGCGCTCGACCGTCATGTTCTTCTCGCTCTTCTTCACCCTCGACCTGGCCTTTTTGATGCTTGCTTGCGGCCACTACGCGAGCGACAACGGGGCGACGGAATCGGCCCACATGCTTACCCAGGCCGGCGGCGGCTTTGGCATGCTCGCCGCCTTTTTGGCGTGGTATAATGCCTTTGCCGGTATCGCTGATAGCAGGTGTGTGACTTTCTTCTTCTTTCCCTCCTTACCTTTTTTATTTTCCTTTTTTATTTTTTGCTCCCTCTTTCCACCCCTTGCCGCCATCGTCGTCGTCATCGTCATCGCTGCGAGGTCGTCGTCCAAGTTTTTCTTCACCTGCAGGGATTGGTTAGCGCCGGGAGCGGTCGTCGGCTGCATCAGCCAAGCCCGATCGATGGCACGCCACCATCGTCGCCTAAGACATTGCCCAGCTTTGCCCAGCTTTGCCCAGCTTTTGAGCCGCACCCCGATGGAACGGTTATGGCTGACGCAACTTTTTTTATCTTCTCAACAGCAACTCGTTCTTCCTCATTCCCGTCTTCCACTTCCCGTGGTCGGAGAAGGGTCGCGAGCTTCGTCTCGCAAAGTCGGCTAGCCGCAACACTGCGGCGGCTGCTTGAAGTGTGTAGCATTGGGTTGGTTTTTTTGGGTTCTATAATTTTGGGGTTTGGATGTTTGAATCCTTGAGTGCTTTTGCTGTGGTGCTGGATTGTGGTGGTATTCGCCCGCCGATGTCGTCAATGCTCTTAGACATGCAGCCCGTTTGTTGGTGCGCGAACTGGGAAACGGGTGGGGTGGATCGATGCGATTCGAGATTTGTTTGTAATACTTGGTTAGTTGTGGGTTTGGGCTCTGCCAGAGAATTCCCTCTATTCCTCCACCGGGGTTACAAACCAAACAGACCAGGATCTGGGCCAGGGTGTTGACAAGGGTGGGTAAGCCACTTACTATTTCATCTTGCAAGTCACTTTTCTAGCACTTTCTGTAGGAAAATACTTACACTTCAAATTCCAAGATGGTTTCCACAACTGCATGGTATCTTGCAGTGCACTGCAAGTAGCAATGGCTACTGGCACTCCTGTACCGGCACCCACATCCACCCGAGGGCTCTCAATCGCTGACCTGATCCATCCAGCTACCCCGCGGCCTAAACGGTTCAATAGGGCCACCGAACTAACGCGTGACGACCGTATCCGCATCAGAGCCTTACACGACTTCGGCCACACATACCGGGAGATTGCAGCTCGCACTCAACATACACTCAACCAGATCCATAGAGCTATACAGGACCCAGTCACGCCCCAGAAAAAGAAGCCTAGGAAGGGGGCCATTCGAACACCACTGTGACGGGCACCACGGCAAGGTCTGGTCAGCCTGCACATACATATGATATTGCACAACGAGAGCAAGACTACCTATCTAACGTGGGCATGCGGCCAGGCCTTAAGTCAGGTGCAGCCCGGAGCAGAGGTCCGTGACATGGCCAGATCCATAGGCCGGAGCAGAGGTCCGTAACATGGCCAGATCCAGGGGGCCAGGGCCTGCCTTGCATGCCATGGGAACAGGAATTCTGTGACAACCACAACGGGAGCAGTTACGGCAGTGGTTGGAGACAGGCCGTAACCGCTACATCCCATTGTACCAGCTCCCTGCCCGGGTGCCTTCCCCACTCCAAGGCTATGGTGAAACGGCTCTCACACGCGCAATCCATGACCTTGGGTGGGCTTCCTTTGTTCGGCCTAAGAAGATCGATCTTACCGAGGAAGATCTACGCCGTCGCATTCAGTGGTGCCAGG
>MU863684.1:37741-86563 GCA_033575675.1 Parathielavia hyrcaniae | reverse complement strand
GCTTGAGGGCTCCGGGGTTCAGGGGCTCAGGGGCTCAGGGGCACCGGGGTGTGGTCGCCTGGGTAACTGTGGGTGGGAGTCAGGTGACTGATTGGTCTGTGCGCTGATGAGAGTTTTTCGGGGTGTCTGCAGCACCTCGAATCGCCCTGCTTTCCACACCCACTGCGGCCACGCAACAGAGTGCGCGGGAGTGCAGTCGGCGTGGTTAGATAAGGTTTTTCTGGAGCTTTCGAACGGTGCTATTTTCGAAGACTTTAGGCAAGCAGTCGAGTTTTTTCAGAAAGCACTCTTGGCACGAATAAATACCAGACAGCTGTTTACGTGTAGATACAGTCTTTAGCATGAGGTTTATTCTCTCCTTTGAATGAAGCTGAGTTAAGTCACTTTCACACGATTCTCATCCGAGCAGCAGCTACCTAATGCTGCTGCAGTTGAAGAGCTTTGCGTGCGTTCATGGGCGAGGGAGGCCATTTTCTCCCCTTCTGCATTCATTCGATACTTTCCTTGGCGTCCTCCTCTGTTACCGCAGACGCCCCCATCTTCGCAGGTCGACTCAGTTGTGGAAAACACGGCCTCCGTGACCGATCTTACCATGGCCACTGCGTATTCCTGATGCGTGTGGCGAGAGAGACCTTTCCACCAACTCATTGACAAGTGACGCACTGTCTTGAAGAGTCATCACGAGCAATAAGTCACCGAGCTAGGTATGTCTATCATCAGGGTGACACACCGCGTGCAGCAGCCCTCTGTCAGCGAAACGGCACAGCCAATGTAGCTATCTTGCGGCGATAGCCATGGTGTACGTGTGCCTCCGCAACCATCCTCCTCATTCACATCCGCCATGCGGCCCGTCGGTGCGGGTCTGAGCCAACTACCGATGCAATGTGGACGTCGGGAGGCGGGTGGTTGGTTCTTTTTGTTGCTCCTGCGGGGACAAAATCAACTGCCTATCACAGTCCGATCGGGGTTCGGGATCAACTCCCCTGGGAGCGGCTGTTTGTTTTCGCCGTGACGACGACAACGACAGCGGGGACGCGTGCTGCTCTTTTCCACAAGGCGGCCAAATCAGGGCGATACACACAGTATGGGTGGCCGATCGGATCGGCGAGCTCAGGTAGGCATATCCCGCCGTGCTGCCGTGATATACTTCCTGGGCGGTGCAAGTACAGAACCAAGGTTGGCACGATTCTTTGGTGGTTGCTTGTCTCTTCTTGGGGTGGGAGCGTTACCTTACAGGAGGGGAAGTGATGAGGCTAAAATCCTGGACCGAGCCATCCAATGTTGCGCCAACCAGCAACGGTGGGCTCGTTCTGACCTGGTCCGGGGAACACAGACCGGCGCTTGTGACATTCTCAAGGCCATGTCATCGCGGGAAGAGTTGCGTCTTGGGACCGGGATCGACTTGAGCAAAGCAGGACTTGGCTGTTGGTGCCGGATCCATCGGGCTGGTCCTTGGAAGCATCCTCGGCTCGACATCCAACAGCTGCAAGCGATCTTGCACCCTTCGGGGTTGCCTAGGTGTGCAGATGATCGTAGCGGGCGGCTGTCTGGCCAATCGCGGAGCCCATGTCCTCGGGCCCCCAAACCATGCGGGCCACACCCTGACGTGACGAACAAGCCGATCACTTGACAATTCTGCTATCGAGAACGGGGTATGAGTGGTGCTCTGTGGGCGGCCAGCCGAGAAAGCGCTACCCAAGAAGAGTTGGAGAGTTGGAGTACTCGAGGGCACCACCCGTGTTTGTGCGCAGGCAGATGGTCGGATCGCGGGCACGCCGGCGATGACTGCTGCATTTCACAGTGCTGTACTGTGGTAGTTATTTGATACCCCGGACAGGCCATCAACCGCGGTTGGGGGCTGCAGGATCGCAGTAGCGGCCGCAGCAGTGTGACGCGGCCCAGGGCCGATGATGGCCGCGGATGCGACCAGAACGCACCAGGCAGGGCATCTTGGGCTGCAAGCTGCAAGCTACAACGCGTTCGCTTCAATTGGGCCGCGGCTTGTTGGCCGCACCGGGGCCGTCACGCGCAGCGTTATGGCGATTGCCAGGGTTAGGCGGTCGCGGCGGCATGAGCTTGACCGGCCGTTTGGATGCTCGCTGATGGTGATGAAAGACGGGCCGTTGGGCTCCGAGGAGAAGTTGATGAAGTGGAAGCGGTCCGTCCAAACAAACCTGGTGCGGGACAAGGGCAATCTCACCACCCTGGAGCTTTCCCGGGGTTATGATTGGGCAAGCAGGCGGCAAAGCCAGGGTTGACTGTGCGCGGCTTGTCGGTTCACCCCATGTGATTGGTTTAGCTTCCGATTTCAGCGAGGTGGGTGGAACGACGGAGAGTTCCGTCGCACAGGCGCCAACATGGAGCACTTCATCTCGTTCCCCGTCTTCCTCCCCGACTTCCAGGTTGTCGATGATGAACAGCAGATCAATGCAAAAACTCGTCCGTCCCACAACACCCCGAATTTTGCCCTCATTAACGTTATCCGTAGTCAAGTCGCCGTTGGATTGCACCCCTGCCAAGATTGTGAGTGCATTGCTCATCTCTCCCGCTGTCCTACCATCCCAGTTTCTACATCCTACACCGATGCCGATGACAGATTGAACCTGTAAAGACCCGTACATGAAGTGCGAGCCCAACGCTACTATTTGACAGCTGACTGCCGATCTTCATCGAAATTTTCCACAGAGATACCCACCCTCCTTGGTTGCTGCTGTGTGACGTCGGACCGTAGGGCTACACTAGCATGGCTGCAGCTGACTGGCTGACAAACGCGACCAGCCCTACCATAGGAGTTATGGAAGGATCAAGCGATGTGGTGGAAGTCTAATTTGAAAGGCATGTCCCTGTTGATCCAATCGGCAGCACTGGAGGGTAAGAAAGCAGTCGTCGCGGCCCCAGGGTTTCATGGGATTGCCGTTTGGTCAGCATGGCATGACTATTGGTTGTTCGTGCTTGTCGGTCTTGGAAACTGATCAAAGGTGTCATGCAGTCAGAGTCTCGACCGCACAAGCGACATGGGGGGCAGGATTGGCCATGACAAATGTTAGCGAGATGACGGCCACTCTCTCTGAGATGGTCGAGGTCTGTGAGCAACTTGAAGCGCGCATCCCCGAGTGTCTCATAGCGTTAAACTAACGGTCCGGATACGGCGGGGATAACGTTCGAGATCGGCACGCACACACATGTGGAGCGACTTGCGGAACGTTTGACGAGCGTTAGCGTGCCCCGTCCCGTCCACCCGCCGCGGGGCGCGGAGGAGGCTGCGGCACAGGTTTCTTGATCTCGCTGAGCCCCTGCCTCCCTCCAGCTTCTCAGCAACTGCCGGGTCATGCTCGGAATGGACAAAACACCATGTAGGTACCTATCTATTCACAGAGACGTTATCGCCGCCAAATCTGTCTTGCTCGTCGATCATTACTCAATTGATGCCGGCTTATACATCGTACATGCCCTGTCTAGTGTAGGTATTCAAGCAGGATGGATATACATGACATGAGTGTCGTACAGTGGGAATCTTTCCCCAAAAATCTCGATGAAAGCTGGCAGGAAAGGAAAACAAGATCCGCTGTTGTGGTAGAGACAGATGCCGCCGAATGATCCCCCACACAATTTCCTCTCGGGCCCTCAACCCAAGTGTACCTATACACCCCCCACCCCAAAACACCATTGCCGCGTCTTCACGTACAATATTCATACAGAGCGTGCCCAAATAAACGGAAAGAAAGAAGGAAGGAAGGAAGGAAAGAAAGAAGCCAAACCCTATCAAAATCCCCGCCCTGTTGTCCTCGACGCCTTCTTGTTGGTATCTACCCAGAGAGAAAAAAAGAGAGAAATATGTCCAAACAGAGAGAAAGAAAGAAAGAAAGAAAGGAGAAAGGAATGCCCGCCGTTGGAAGGAAGATGAACCGCTCTTTGTGTGTTATCATCACCTCCCCCAGCTGTGACCGTACGAGTGGTCACCGCCGCCGGCAAGCGAGTCCCGAGGGCGCATCGAGGGGGGCATGGAGCCGAGCCCGCAGAGCGGGGGGATGGCCATGGGCGGCAGCAGGCCACCCGGCGGCGGCGGCGGGATCATGTGGCCCATTGGAGGCGCCATGGAGCGCGCGCCGGGGTGCATACCCGTGTCGAAACCCCCCTCGGCGCGGAGGTCGAGGGTCCCAATGTCGAAACGCTTGGAGCAGCCGTCTTCCATGTGCCTGGTTGGACCTCTGGTTAGCCACAAAGAAGCCCCTTCTCATCCCCATCCTCAGACCAGATAAGGTAGGGTAGGGTAAGGTAAAAGACTCACCTCCTCAGCGTATCCTTGCGCGCAAACATGCGGTTGCAGTAGTCGCACTTGTGGGTGCGCTCGCGGAGGTGCACGCTCTGGTGGTGGCGCTGCAGGTCCGTCTTGCGTACAAACTTCTTGCTGCAGTCGGGCGCCTGGCACGGGAACGGGTACTCGCGCTTCTCGTCGTGCGTCTCCATGTGCGCCTTGAAGTTGTAGCTGCGGCTGAAGAGCTTGCCGCACCCCTTGACCTCGCACTGGAAGTTGGCCTCCTCCTTGGTCGTCAGCCGCCGCGGCGCCCGCTTCGGCCGCGCCACCCGGTACTGCCTCCTGGCGTCGTGCATGAATGCGCCGGCATGCGCCGGCGGCGGATGGGGATGCGGATGCGGTCCCGGGTAGAAGTGCTCGGGCTCGATGGGCTGGTATTCGGGCTTGTGCCATGTCGTCGAACCGCTGTCGGACAGGTACCCGCCCGAGGTGCTGCCCGTGTAGGGGCCATTGTCCGAGGCGTACGATGTATGGATGGACCGCGGCGAAGGGTAGTGCGACGCCTCGGTGCTCTGGCTGTAGTCCGAGGACCCCTCCATCTTGACTCGCGGCGTCATGGGCGGGACCGAGGCGCCCGGTGTGTACGGCGTCCTCGATGGCACCGCGGGGGATCGGGGGGCGGTCCCGGTTGGTGGGGGAGTCGAGGCGTGAATCGAGGAAGGGTGGTTCAATGAGTGGTGGCTTTGGTAGACCTCGTGGCCATAAGAGTAGCTCCCGAACGTGTCGTAGTCCCCGGACAGGATGCCGGGCATGCCGGCGGCCGACGAGACGGGATGCATCACGGCCGTGCTGTTCCAGTCGGGGTGGCCCATCGAGTCGAGCGGCGGGAGAGACAGCTCGGGATCCATTGGCGGCGTCACGCACGACTGGTCTCCATACAGCGACGTGATCTTGTATTGTTGTTCTACCAGCCCTGGCGAGGGGTAGTCCAGCGAGGACCTCTCTGATGGGCAATATGTGTTGGCAGGCGACGACGGCGACCTTGTGAGGGAGGGCGGCGGGGTTTGCTCCATGATGGATGTGGTAGGCGTCCCGTGTTGGGAAGGCGCGGGCTATTTAATGGGTGGGTGCCCCGGTGTGGTGAGAGAGGGGGTCAGGGAAGGCTGACGGCGGACGAGTGCCGTTGATGTCTGTCGGAAGCGGCCAGGGGTGACTTGCGAGGTGTAGAGTGTCTCGAGAGTCCGATTGGTGGCCAAGCGCGTCGAGGTTCCCTAACAGCAGGAGAGGGCAGCAGGCCAGATATAGAGGGCGGCGGGAAGAGTGCTCGGCAAGACCATTCCAATTGTATGCGAAACACACTTGCAGAGTGGAAGTACCTTGGGGTCGACTTGAGTTGAGATGAATGTGCGGCAGGCTGTGGCAACAGAAGGATGGGTGTGTGTCTGACAAGGAAGACAACAAGGGTTTCTTATACGGTTTGATGTTTCTGCCTGGCTAAGAATGGAGTACCTATCTCCAGACGCGTTCCCGCTCTGCGCAGCAGCTGGGGACTGCTGCGTAAAGAGGTGCATCTTGCCCGGAGTCTTGACCGGGGGCAGGGGCTCGCGCACAAGAACCAACAGGACCGGGGGTCAGCAACAAGTTTCCCCTGCTGACGTTACCGCAGAATGGCGACGAGAGAAGAGACAAGGCTGGCGGGCACCAGCCCGATAAGGAAGGATCTGGTCGGTAGCACCCGCGATCGGGTTAGTGCGAGGACTGTTGGGGATTCTGGACGTGTGTGTGGCTGGACAGCGGCAGTCTCCACGGGGGTGTGTGGGGAGCAAGTCCCGCTCGGAAGAACAGGTGGTGGTGCTGAGGAAGAAAATAGACAACGCTACACCGGGTTGGGAGAAGCTGTCTCAAGCCGACAGGGGCTGTCTAAAAGTAGCCGGGGGGAGGGGAGGGGTGGAGGAGAACCCTGCGCAAGCTCCTTGGCTTGAGCTGTTGGATCCGTTTGCAGCTTTCGGTGGGGCATGCTCTCTCCCAACGTGACCCTCCCTGGCAAGACAGAACCAGCGAGCTGATGATAGGGAGCTATGGTGAAAGCGCACCATCATTGGCGACGGTATCGCAGCAGCAAAAGCAGCGCTTGGCCTGGGCTGCTGCTCGCAGACCATTTCGACAGCCGGAGGCGGGAACGGTCGGCGGCGCTCAGGAGCAGGTGGGTATCGTGATGGTGGTGGCAGCCACCACGGGCTTCGAGCCGGGCCCGTGTGCATCACCTACCCGGCCGGCCTACCGACGAGCGCCGAAAACGCTGGCGGGGAAGAATGGGATGTAACGGCCCCGGCATTGGCCCATGGCAACGGTACTCGAATGCTCCAGCCCTGCAGGCCAAAATCTTGGGTGATGCGCAAACAGACGGGCGTTCATGCTGGTCTTGCGGCAAACCGTCCCGGGGGTCGGCAAGCCGCGGAGAGGGTCGGGTGGAGGGGCGGCAGACCACCTCAGGGCCATGCGCGGTTGGCTGCTCAAGGGGCCGAGGTGCGCCCGGTACGTACTGTGGTAGATCCGTGGGGGAGGCGAGCGCTTGCAACTGGCCGCGCTGCCAGACTCGGCGAGATGGGTTCCAAGATTGCGCGATGCTAGAAGCAGGCCCTGGGACATGTCGAGACCGACGACTCCCACAGTGCTGAGATGCTCCGTTACTAGGCACAATTTTGGCCCCCCAAACGGTTCCCCCGAGGCTGGCAGAGATCTCGGCACCGTCGTTGATGCATTTGACCGGGCTTTTGATGCCCACTCGAGCCAAGTAAATGTTTTAGGGCAGTTTTGTCCCCATGATCGTATCTCGGGAGCTGAGCTGCATCCGACGAACTGCCAGGTCAAAGTTTCGTTATCCGTTATCTGATGGCAGATGGCAGAAAATCTGGCCCCAACATCGAGATTGTGGATCCCAAAGACCCACAGAGTGTGAAAGATACCCCAACAGGTGTCGTCTGTGATTGGTCAGCTGCACGGCAACCAAAACCAACAGCAAGCGCAGACCCCAGCCATGCCGTTTGCAAATCATGCCTGTTGCTGATGGCTGCAGTCAACTGTGGAATGTGTACCCCAGTAGAGTAGGTGCAGTACTTCAACTCGACTCCTGATTTGAATGACTGCGCAACTGCGGGAATGCTCTGTGGTACGGATGGAAGGTAGCTCGGTATCCGTACTCCAGGTCTTCAACGGTTTCCCCTGCATCGTCGACCGTTCCTGACTGCCCGACCTCGGCGATTCCTTGGCCTATGCGCTAACAGTAGGCTAGGGCTTGCGGCGGAGACGCTAGGGTCCGGTGCGGTGCCGAGGGCGCCGTTGGCTCGCCGGACCCGTGGACCCTGGGCTGCCAGGGTCAGGGAATTGAACGGAGCTGCCCTGACTTGGCGAGCCTGGAGGTCGACATCCAGCTCACCAACCTAACCTATTTTCACGCAGGTCTAGGAGCCGCAGGAGTTCCCTACCTTGGTGGACAATGAGACGGTTGGTTAATGACGTACCTTAGCTGGGCTTCCATGCTAATTGTGCGCTCTTTTCCTCTCGTCCCTGCACGAAATCAGCATCTCGAGCGGCCGCAGGGCAGACCAATGACGGCGCCCAATTCGGCCTGTAAGTGCTGCCCGGCGGGCCCATGGACCCCACAGCCCCGGAATCCATCAAAGCCTCCAGGCAACGATATCTGGAACCTTGGCGAGCCTCGACTTCTGCTGCAGCTTGTGGCGGTTTACGAGCCGGCGCCATCTTGCCTACCCAGCAAATCTGCTTTCGATCAAGTCACAATCGTATGCCAGTGGACAGCCACAAGCCGTCGCCGGCTCTTGATTTTGAACGAAATTTGAAAACTAACATTTGTACACTTGACCTGCCCTCATCGTCAGTCAGAGTTGATCTCACTGGTCAACTTTCACGGATATCACCTTGCAGCTTTCCATGTACAAGTTGAATTGAAATGTCATCTCGCCCCTGATGACAATCACCATTGCCGACGACGAGAATACCTCGATCTGGGAGACCTAACATATCAGCAAGCAGAAGGATCGGTAGCTGTGCATCTGAAACACGGCAGTCCTCTCGAATCAGCAGCCCTCGTGCGGCACCTGCACACACCCCAAAAAGAGTAGACCGGGGTTAAGTTCTGCTGCGCCGGCCCTGAACAGCCAAGCTGGAGGTCCTGATCGTGAGTGGTCGCCCTGTCCAGGTCCAAGTTCCACGAGAAAATCAGGGCTCTGGGCGTACACATATGCACGCATGTAATTTGGACTCGAGGATGTCACTCTTGATGCACGACATTCGAACTTGGGATTTTGGAGTTTCACAGCACCCATATTCGTTCAATCCTTCCATAGCTTGCGCAATCAGAAACAAGCCACTTCCGCCGGAATCGTTGATGCCGATGCGCTGGGTTGAGAGCACGTGGGAATGGGTTTTCTCTCCAGGTGAGAATGTGATGGCTTTTCGATATCATGGCTGTTGGGTGTCCGAATTCGCGATCGCCGCTGTGGTCATCCTTGTCACGAGGATCGAACTCGACCCACACACAGTCTCTCTCCATTTGCCTGCCCCGGCTCGCCCCGCATCCCCCGGTGGAGACGGGCATCGAGCTTGAAGCGCTCACAAAGGTGCCCGCCCCCATCCAACTCAAAATTCCCCTCAACAGAGCGTGTGCATCTGTCCAAACGGAGCTTAACGTAATGTAGCTCAGAATGTCTACTTTGACCAGCAATCGCCATTAGCCACCGCATACCGGTATCGAGTTTTGCTGCGCCCCAGCACCTTAAATCCACCAGTTGGCGGCATTTCGTCGGGCATGCAAGGGTCAGGACCGGGGGGGCCGGGCCGGCTGGCGATGCGACCATCGCATGGAAGGATTCTCCCAATATGATCATCTTGCATGGCCTTGGGGTCCGCGGAAGACAGTGCCACATTTCGCAATCGGTGCAACAAGAAACGGACAGGCGAGAATCCAAACGCTCCACCATCGTCCTCTTCACGCAGCCCAGCTCACGGACAGTCTCCCTCCCACGGGCAAGCCCTGCAGGTCCGCATCTTATCGGAAACGACAGCCTCAGCTCGCGACGAGTGGCTTCGGGAGCCTGCGTTTGCCAATGCCAAAAGCAGAAGAAGTCTGACTGACGAAAGGCTGCCGAGATATTCTGACCACCCACCACCTCCAATCGGGCAAGCCAGGGGCATGAGTGGTGGTCAGCGAGCCTTCCACATGTACGAAGTATGTACTGTGGTACGGATATATACGTTGCTCGGCACGAGCCGTTGTTGATGATGCTCAGGAGTGGCGGGCTCATCACCAACGCCAACGCGAAGTGGTTGGCCACCCCCGTCTTTCTCGAAACGAGCTCGTCGACCATGTCGATGAGCTTCTCCGAGAGACCGGCAGGCTGGGGATGGCGACGCTGGTGATGCCAATGAACTGCCCGAGATGCAACACTGCGCTACCACCACCCCGCGTCAAAAGATATGTTCTCAAGAAACAGGTATTTTGCCCAAGAGCCCAGGCCCGTCGTTGAGAGCACAGCCACCCCGAGATACCCGCGATGGGGGGGATGGGGGCCAAAAAACAAGCGAGCGAAGCGCAGTGCAGCACACCCACACGGGAGCTAAGACCCTAGCGAGAAAACATGAAACAGCCGACCAAGAACCGGATTGCGCCATCTGCCTGTTGGTCCGGTGGTCTCCTCCCCCCCCCCCCCCCCGTCGTCGCGTCTATCTCACGCCCAAGGAGCCGGCTGCATGGTGCTATTCCCAAACCGGGGGGAGGGGTGGGGTGTGGGAACATGGAACGATGTCACGTCGCCTGGCCGATCATGAGAGAGTTTTTGCCCAAATATAGCCGCGGAACCTGATTGGAGGGCGGCTAACTTGCCATCCCCATTGTGCTACCAGCTACCATTGCCAAGACGAAGCCTATTTCCGTTTTTCCTGCAAGGAAGCAGTCAGTTCAGTCAGTCAGTCGGCAGCCAGCGAGTGTGGCTGATGACGATGTCATGGAATTTTTGTTTCATGAAACACCACCATATGGACTGGACACCAAGTGGTTCCGGCTGCATGTGAGGAGTAAGCTTCGTTTACGTTCAAGTTCCTTGCATATCCGGTGATGGGTTGCATTACAAGTGCTGACGAAGAAGAGGAGACTGTAGCTCAGTTGTGTCCGCCTTGTCCCTGTGGCCACGATGCGTTGGAACAGGGGCCAGGGAGCATTGCACCAGTTGGGAACACACAATGTACGGATTGGGAAAATGCTGAAGCCACAGCCTGCAGTATCCCATCTCCACGTACATGGGGACGGAGGTACACACCATGCCCCCGTCTTGCCCCAAACCTCCCAACGATCAGGACATGCATGTAAGAGATGGAAGACACTTTACCTCGAATAGATCATGATATCTCCAGCTAATGCAGCTCCTGTCCGAGTCGGAACACTTCTAGTGCCTCCCCGTCACTTTAACCTCAGCTGAGTCTCGTGAGACAGACATGCTGCCAACAACACCACTGCTGTCACGCAGTAGCACGTATCAGGTCACCGCCGACGATGAGAAAGTAATGCGATGCGCGTCAGGCTGAAGAAGTGTGATATGAGTCTATTTTCGTCTGCGTGACTGCGCTCAGTGTGGATGCAACACAAGATACGGTAAGGCACCTACTACCACCAATTCCAAGATCCACAAGATTCGGCCCTATGTGGTTGTGCCATCACGCCGCCAAGCTGGAACCAACACCTAATGCAAGTTGGAGCTGAAGGCGTTCTGGATGTCGTCCAGTGAGGTGGTGTCGAGAACATCGAATCGAGAAGCTGGATCCCCCCCACCCCCGGTTCCCCTCGGCAGTTCACCCGCGCATGGCGGTTGTTTCAGATTGGCGATGGAGATGGCACAGCCCGATTCTCAGAATCTGGCTGCCTGGGGCTCTCTGCGTATCTCTCCCATTCTCATCCCCCTCGACGCACCAACCAGTGCGCTACTGGGGACGCTAATGTATCCAAGGAGCCAAGAAGTTGAGCTAAAAAAGAAGTTGGATGCCAACTGCCCTGGCATCGATCATCGCGCGTCAAGAGCCCATCCATGTCGGTCGATCTCCCTCATACAAGAAAACCCAATGATGAGTGGGGACTTTGTGCGATAGCCCCCGCATCTCTTTCGACTTGGTGCCTGCGGCTAATCTGAAGGTCAGTGTGGCGGAGCCGATTCACTGGAAAGAGCCGCCAACAAGCGCTCCCGGTCCCGCTCCCGGGCGGGGAACTGGCGAATAAGATCGCTCGAGGATATCATCAAGACGGGCAAAGAGAGAGAAGTGTGACGTTGATGGGCAGGCTGTGGGCTGAAGCAGCTTGATGAGGGCAGTAGCATCGAAGTTGCCATGGGACTGTTGCGCTCCAAATGCTCCTCTCCTGCACCCGGGTTTCGAAGCTTCCATGGGCGGAGCAGGAAAGGGCCTATTCTTGTCCTCGCTTCTGCTCGGGTCCTGTTGGTGTGTTCCTGCGTCCATGTCTGAAGCAGATCGTGCAATTTGCGGGGGCAAATCGAGCAGTATGTTGTCGTCGATCAGCTAGTCAGGGGGAGCGTTGCAGTAGGATCGAACATGTTTCCTAGTCCTTGCGCTCTTCCAAGTGCCTACTTGAAGTGGGGCTTTGACGGGATGTTATCACGGTGCGAGTATACGTTAGTCAGGAACCAAGGTAGACGCCGGATGACCGAGCCCTCCGGGTCCGGGGATGTACCTGTCTCGCCAGTCCCGGTCGGCCGCACCTCTGCCCCGGCGTTGCATGGGAGGGAGTGTTCTCGAAGGGTTCCATGCAGGCTCCGCGCCGTCGACGTGCTTGCCTCAGGCTGGCCGCCTGGAACACCTCCGCCGGCTCGTGGTGACACTGGCGAGGGTGCCAGACAGCCGGGTGGCTGGAGATGGGATGGACAACATCTTCTGGGGGCGATTCTTGGTGAGCTGAGCTTACTGTGTGCAAGACATGATCATGCACCTCAGCGGCACTGACGTTAGTGGGGAGAGGGACGGGTGCAAGGAGTGGTGGGAATGGAACCTTGTTGCCAGGCACGTCCTGCTCATCAGATCATGAAACATCTAGTCCTCGAGGGAATCCGCCGTCGAGTGCGGAAGCACACAGATTCCGGCTGGCGGAGGTGCTCTAAAAAAAGATGGGCTCGGAGTGAAACGAGCCGGAGAGAGAGACACTACTCGGAGTTGCACTAGGAATCAGCTGTTGGCTGGCTGGATGTTGCTGGATATCAAGGCATCCCAGGGACGGAGCAGATTGCGCTTTCGGCGGAGGGTAGGCTGGATCGGTGGATCGGCATGCAGCTGAGGCAGATGGGGCGTCCGTCCACCCACGTGGGCATGGGCCGGACCGGAAGAGGGATCATTCCATGGCCTCCCCGTTCCTCGAGTCTCTACCCGCGCAAAAATCGCCCTTGGTCAGTCTGCGCCAGCTGATGATCCTCGAAACAGGCGAGCAACAGATGGTACTGAAGCGCGCCAGAGAGTGCACAGTGTTGCATCGCGTGCTCCAGCTGCTGAAGGCATGGTATCGGACGTCGATTGAATGGTTGGGGCGGCGGCGGAAGAGAAGGGCAGATCGACATCTCGGGCAAGTTGTCCGCTGCGTCAAAAACAAAGTCGTCAACTCGTTCATTTAGACCAGGGGACCTCCAAGCTGCGCAACTTGGATATGTTCGTGCGGTGGTCTGAGAGTTGCACCTTGATCTGAGCTTGACGAGTGGTGAAGTGGAGAGGGAGAGAAGCTTTCTTCAAGCGCGAAAACTCGGGTCCGACCGAGTCGGCCGGGCTCGGCGCCAAGAGATTTAACTCTCACCTCGAGCTCACCCATGGTGTGGCCCCACAGCTGATCTTTCATCAACCGCTCCACGTCGTTCACCAGTGGCAGTCCTCGCGTCGTCCCATTCCAGGCAGCGGCGCCACGTGACACTCGACCTCAACACGAACCCTTCGGATTCTTTTGAGAAGCTTGGGCGTTGCTGCAGGCCTCGGAAACCCTCGCAAACGGTTCCTCGGCTTGGATTATCGGAGTGGACAGCGCAGCTCTCCATACGACCCGAACAGCTTGGAACTTTGGATCGCCAGAACATCGAAAGCGTAGCACATGGAAGAACCTCGATAACAGCACCGCGCGGAGCAGAAGCGCATCGGTCGGGACTGTCATCCCGCCGAGTCCCAGCGGACCGAATTTTCGACAGAAGGATGAGAAGAATTTTGTTCCGGATTTAGTTGCTCGCTTCTCAGTTTAGGACATCAGAGACACGGTCAAAATGGAGTTCAATATCGAGTAGGCCACCCACTGCTTGTCGCATCCGCCGTCTTCTTCTTCTTCTGGCTGACCAACTGGCTACAGCGATTTGCCCGTGCTTTTTCCCTATCCTCGAATCTATCCAGGCAGGTCATCTTCCTTCTGCCCTTCCCCGACCCTTATGACGCTAATCTGTGCCCAGAGCAATATGCGTACGTTTGGCTTCCAGCAGGATTGTGCCGCGCACCTCACTGACACAGATGCTGCCATGCAGCTATATGGTGGACCTGAAGAGTGAGGATCTGCGCCGTGTAGCCTTTCGCTGCCATCTGGGGGTTGTTGGTTAACCGATATGCCCAGAGACTCTTGATGCCGGGGGAAACTGCGTGCTGGAGATGCCTTCGGGCACGGGGAAGACCGTCACCCTGCTGTCCCTCATTGTGGCCTACCAGCAGTACTACCCGTCACACCGCAAGCTCATCTACTGCTCACGTGCGTCACTGCTCTGTCCGAACGGCCCCAGGTTCTGCATGGCTAACCGGCTGTCTAGGGACCATGTCCGAGATTGAAAAGGCGCTGGTCGAGCTCCAGGCACTCATGAAGTTCCGCGCACAGCGGCTCGGCTATGAGGAGGAGTTCAGAGGCCTCGGCCTAACCAGTCGCAAAAACCTCTGCCTGCACCCGTCAGTAAAGCGGGAGAAGAGCGGCAATGTCGTCGATGCACGGTGCCGCAGTCTGACAGCGGGTTTCGTCAAGGAGAAGAAGGAGAAGGGGGAGGACGTCGACGTCTGCGTCTACCACGACGTACGTTTCACAACTTCTACTCGACCCGTGCCCGCTCCGTATGCTAATGTACACTCCAGAACCTTGACCTTCTAGAGCCTCACAACCTCGTTCCCAATGGTGTCTGGACACTGGACGGTCTCCTGCGATACGGCGAGCAGCACAAGCAGTGTCCATACTTCACCGCTCGGCGGATGGTGTGTTACCAGTCTTCTCCTCCCATATGCCTCCGGGTGCTGACGGGTGTCTCAGATGCAATACTGCAACGTCATCATCTATTCGTACCATTACCTCTTAGACCCCAAAATTGCCGAACGGGTATCCAAGGACCTGTCCAAAGACTGCATTGTCGTCTTTGACGAAGCCCACAACATCGATAACGTGTGCATCGAGTCCCTCAGCACTGACATCACCGAGGATTCGTTGCGAAAAGCCACCAGGGGCGCCCAGAACCTCGAAAACAGGATCAGCGAGATGAGGGATTCGGACCAGCAGAAGCTGCAGGATGAGTACGAGAAACTCGTCCAAGGGCTCCGGGGCGCCGATGACGGCCGCCAGGAAGACTCCTTCATGGCGAACCCGAGTAAGCCGGCTAACCCTACCTGCACGTCTCTGTCAAGATTGCTAATATCCTCTTGTAGCCCTCCCGGACGATCTGCTCAAGGAGGCCGTGCCTGGCAATATCCGGAGGGCAGAGCACTTCGTCGCGTTCCTAAGGAGGTTTATCGAGTATCTCAAGGTCGGCTCCCTCTTCAGCCATTCCTCGCTCTGGGCTCGTTACTGACTAGCCTTAGACCAGGATGAAAGTACGGCAGGTCATATCCGAAACACCGCCCTCCTTCCTGGCACATCTCAAAGAGCACACTTTCATCGAGAAGAAGCCGCTACGGTTCTGCGCCGAGCGCTTGACCTCACTGGCGAGGACGCTCGAGCTCACCAACATCGAGGATTACCAGCCCCTGCAAGAAGTGGCCACGTTCGCGACCCTTGTAGCGACCTACGAGAAGGGCTTTCTTTTGATACTAGAGCCATACGAATCAGACACGGCCGAGGTGCCAAACCCAGTGCTGCACTTCACCTGCTTGGATGCCGCCATCGCCATCAAGCCCGTCTTCGACCGCTTCAGTTCCGTCATCATCACGTCGGGGACAATATCCCCACTGGAGATGTATCCCAAAATGCTCGACTTCCTCACCGTCGTCCAAGAGTCGTACAGCATGACACTGGCCAGGCGGTCATTCCTGCCCATGATCGTCACCCGGGGTAGTGACCAGGCGTCGATATCAACGAGCTTCCAGATCCGCAACGAGCCCAGCGTCGTCCGAAACTACGGCAGCCTCCTGACCGAGTTTGCGAAGATCACCCCGGACGGCATGGTCGTCTTCTTCCCCTCGTACCTTTACATGGAGTCCATCATCAGCATGTGGCAGGGCATGGGCATCCTCGACGAGGTCTGGAAGTACAAGCTCATCCTCGTCGAGACCCCCGACGCGCAAGAGACGTCGCTCGCGCTCGAGACGTACCGCACCGCCTGCTGCAACGGCCGCGGCGCGGTGCTTCTCTGCGTCGCGCGCGGCAAGGTGTCCGAGGGCATCGACTTTGACCACCAGTACGGCCGCACGGTGCTGTGCATTGGCGTGCCCTTCCAGTACACCGAGTCGCGCATCCTCAAGGCCCGCCTCGAGTTCCTGCGCGAGACGTACCGCATCCGCGAGAACGACTTCCTCTCGTTCGACGCCATGCGCCACGCCGCCCAGTGCCTCGGCCGCGTCCTCCGCGGCAAGGATGACTACGGCCTCATGGTGCTCGCCGACCGCCGCTTCCAGAAGAAGCGCGTCCAGCTGCCAAAGTGGATCAACCAGGCCCTGCTCGACGCCGACGTCAACCTGAGCACCGACATGGCCGTCAGCGCCGCCCGCCGCTTCCTCAAGACCATGGCCCAGCCGTTCCGGGCCAAGGACCAGGAGGGCATCAGCACGTGGAGCATGGCGGACCTGAAGAGGCACCAGCAAAAGCTGGACGAGGACCGGATCAAGGAGCTCCAGGCGCACGAGGCCAGGGGGTCGAATATGCCGCCGCGGGGTGTCGGCAATGGGCGGGACAGCGACTACGAGATGGATGATGACGACGAGGCTGAGCTGATGGCGCTGCATCATACCAGCTGAGCGTTTCCGTCTGGGGTTTCCCTTCACGTCATGACTTTTTTTGGTAGCCATGCAGAGTGTGACGGGCTTGTGTCCGAGGACAACTGCAAGCCTGGTCAAAAGTTGGCATCAAAACATGCCTGTTCGGCCCAGGAACACACCAGTAATGTACGCTGTGCGGTCTAGTTGTCCAGCAAAAAAGGGTATCTATTGAGTGAAAGAAAAAGGAGACCGCCATCATGGCCATCTAAGTAACGCAGCGCCAGGTGCAAAGCGTCATTGATGTATCTCAATGCCAAACATCACCGAAACTCCATGCTTACAATACCGAACCCCATCTATGCTTTAATCCACAAGCCTTAACCCCCAAACAACAAAAGAAAAGAGTAAATTAAAAAATTAAAACTCCACACGAGCCCCAGCTAAACCCTCAATACTCCCCCACAAACCGCCCCTTGGCCCTCTTGACCGCCCTCATAGCCGGCAACGCATGCCCCCTCCCCGGAACCCGCCCAATCTCCAGACACAGCAGCCTGACCAGGTCCTGGTTGGCCCAGTAGCTAGTGTGCGCGCTCAGCATGTTCAGGTACTGCATCTCGAGCGGCCCGCCGCCCGACCGCAGGTAGTAGTCGATCTGGCCGTTGTCATTCAACAAAAAGGCCTTCCGCTCGGCCACCTCCTCCCTCGAGAAGTCGTGCACCTCGAGCTCGAGCTGCGACGGGAGGCGGCGGGCGGCGGCGGCGGGCGGGCCCGGCGGTCTCCTCTTGCTGCTGGCGGACGGATCCAGGCCATCCACCACCAAAGAGGAGGAGGCGGCGGCGGCGGCGGCGCCCGCTGGCGAGGGGCCAGAGGAGCCCGTCAGCCCGCGGACGGCGTCGCCGACAGATTTGAAGAAGGACGTCTGCATGCTCGGCACGTAGGCCACCTTGAGGCTGGCGGCGTAGACGGGGTCGATCGTGCCGTTGAGGAGGTAGGCGATGGGGTCTTCCTTGGCGAGTATGTTGTAAATGTTGTCGACGGCGATGCAGCCGAACCGGCCGACGTCGCCGACCACGTCCTTGGCGACCGTGTCGGCGGCGTCGGCGCCCGGTTTGGGGCGGCCGCGCCGCGGGACTAGGCTGCCGCGCTCGAGGAGGAGGAAGAAGCCGGCGGGGCTGCCGAGGAGGAACAGGTTGGTCGTGTCGAACTCGAAGAAGCGCGGGTCGGGCGTCGGGGTGGAGAGGTCCAACGGGCGCGGGACGCGGGTGGGTTGCTTGGACAGGACTTCGACCGCCATGGCGCTTCCGAGGGAATGTGCGATGAGGTGCACGCGTCCCTTCTCGGAGAAGCCTGGGTTGTTTCGGCACCATAGGCGGTAGACGCGGTTTGCTTCGCTCACGAGCGCGGCGATCATCTTGGGCTTGAGATGGGACATGTAGAACGGGATATCGAACATGACGTCTGAGATCATGCTCCGGACGGCGGGAATTGTAGGCGGCTCAATGTCCTTCAAGGTGAAGGCCTCCGGGGTATGGGCATTCTTGTCCTCTTCGCCCGTATGGCTGCCGCCCTCGAAATTGAGAATGTGGCGCCAATTGACCGGCAACACCATGATACCGTTTTGCTCAGGCCGCAGCACACTCTTGACGGTAGGGCTATTGAGCTCGATATTGACGGCTCTCCGGAAAGCATTGACAGCATGGGTAAAGTGATAGCTCTCAACACGTTCGGATAGCTTCTGGCCAATGCCGTGGGCGACAAGGACGAGATCTGTGACTTGGCCACGTTCCTTGTCGGTCTGGCATCCTGGGCAGCCGCCATGCTCGGTCGCCTGGCAAATTTCCGCCGCTGGAGTCGCAGCCTCCATGCTCTTGCCGAGGGAAGCTGCCCGCTTACCATGCACACGTTCAAAGGCAGCCCGATCAAACCCCCGCACCAATGGTAAGCCCACGGCTACGCCCTTCATAATTTTGGAAACGGGTCGCCGGCCGTAGTAAGCCGATGGCTTCTGGCTGGGCTTGAGCAGAAACGCGTTCGAACCGTCCTTGTAGATGACATGGTAGCTGGCATACAGCCGGGATTCAGGCGAGGCCAGTGCCGTGTCCTGCTCGGAATGGACCGGCTCGAGTGAGCCTTCAGCAGCAGCCTCCCCTCGGAAACATCTCGCAGCGCAGAACGGGTCGGATGATATTGGTGGCTCTGGTTGTTGTCCGTCCTTGAGTTGATGTCGCTTGTCTGAGACCTCGGGCCAGAGGCGGTGTGACACTTTCTCCTCGCCAAGCGAACCGACGTCGAGAGCTGACCTGAGCTCATCCCCCCATGTTTCGGTCCACGGCCGAAGCTCACGGTACCCCGCTTCGAGCTGGTTCGCGACAGTCGGTTCGACGGGAACCATAGTGTCCCTAGAAAGTGTTAGCCCAGGTGTTCACGCGCAGTCGAAGAAAACGCTTACCTGTAAAACCATGTCGCCCTCAAGACGGTGGTGATGTCGTTTACCGGAGACCAGTAGATGGGTTTCATCTGGAGTACGGGGAGCGAAACCATGTGTAGCCGTGAGATGCCCACAGGCACCTCGGTCGAGTCTTCCAGCTTTTCCGCAGTTGGCCGCCCACGGGCTGACGCGCGACTGTCACCTCTGGCCCTACCCCTCGGTGTTGTCCTCGCCAGCTTGTCATCAGGTGTAGCCACTCCCGACGATCTATTCGACCTCGTAGTCGGCTCAACCCGCACAAAGGGCTTGCCCGAAATGCCGTCATCCAGAACTGGCGGCCGGGCGGGAATGAAGCCCCCAGCAGGCAGGCTCGACGCAAGGACCACGCCATCAGCAGACGCCGCAGACGACCTCGACCCAACGCTCGTAGCAATTTGGCCAACCGGACCAGCCCCCAACGCCAACCCCGCCTCGGACGCAGGCGGCTTCGCGCCCTCGGCCTCCATCCTCAACCGCGCCAGCTGAGCCATCACCCCCTCCAGGACGCGATCATGATCCAACATGCGCTGCCTCCGCCTCGTAACCGCACAGAACTCCATCCGCAGCTCAGCCGACGCGTCAATCGCCAGCTCGGCACAGCAAACCAGCACGCCGCCATGCTCTGGGGCGGCAATGTCCTCGCCCACCCCAGCCGCGCCTCCAGCCACCGCCCCCGGCGCCAGACCCTCCCGCTCATGCTTCTCGGCGTGTTTCGCCGCCAGCGAGCTCACAATAGCGGCCAGCTTCTCGGCATTCTCCCTCGACAGAGCCGGGCTCGGGTCGCGGTTGCGGCGGGCGTGTTCGTGGTTGCGCCTGTCGCGGCCCGAGGCGAGGCCGAGCCAGGCGCGCTCAAGCGCGGCGTTGTCGCCGGGGGAGAAGGGTCGGAGTGGGGGCTTGGCGAGCTTGGAGTCGGACGCGCCGACGATGGTGGCGGCTGAGAGGGGGTCGTCGATGGGGATGGGCGAGGCGTAGAAGAACTGGGCTTGGATCGGGGGGATGCCTTCGAGGCCTTGCCCGGGTTCGGGGACGGGGGCGGGGACGGGCGCGAGGCGGCAGGAGGCAGTGAGCGTGTGATGGGTTGGGGACGCGGTGGTCATTGTTGATGCTTTTGTGGGATCTAGGCGGAGAGATAGGGATCATTAGCAATCTTGAGAGGCCAAAAAAAAAGAATCGCATGTGAGAGGCCATCAATGTGATCGATCAGGAAGACAGCCTAAGTTGTCCAGACCAGTTAGGAGTACACACCTTGTCTTGCAGGGGAACCGCGGGTGGAAGCTTTGTCGGTCGGCAGCTGCAGACCCACCAACTTGGAAGCTATGGCGGCGACATACGCTTTGGTTGTGGAAGGCGGGTGGTATTTTTCTCGAGTGTGATTCTAGAAACTGCAATTGGAGTGCGCAGTACCTGAGACAAGATGTCGGGGTCGGGTTCGGTCCGACACATGGCAGGGAGAATCTGGATTGTTCGAGGTTCTGTTGTGAAATTCTCGTGGTAACGCGTGGTAACTGAGTCCACTGATGACGTGGTGAGCCGACCCCGGCAGTGGCTGCCTGCCGCCGAGAAGCAAGCTTACACTATTTTCATGTGATTTCGTCTTGGCGTCAACGGGAGCTTGCCGTCCCGGCACTTGATAAGTTTCCCAACGACGGAGGTATTGTACAATACGGATAACTACATGAAAGTATTCTGTACTTAGATATCTATGCAACTACTGTGAAAAGCTGATTAGCGGGTCCTGGGCTGACTTATAGTGGGGAATTGAGACCTCCACTCTTCCGGCAGTTGTTCAAAAACTTAAATTCAACTCCCTCCTCGTCAATCCACCTAATTACACACAAGCTGCTTTGATTTCCAATTGGACTATCTTGTACTAACACAGTAGCCTTAGACGTGAATGCTTACCTTACTCGTCGGGGAACACAATTTCAGCATGCAAGACTCCATTCCCGGCCCAACATGGTCCAGCCCAGAGGACGGATAAGACGGGGTGACATTGGACCTTTTCGTAGCCGGCTCTGTCACCACTGTAGTTGTCTGTGCGATGCATTAAGTTTGGCTGCGGCGCCTAGCCACGCGGGCCGACTTCGAGGTTACCGTCATATATTATTATTCCTACACCGCTATGCCCTGGGGGCATACCGGACCTTCAACTATTTACTATACAGAAAAACCGCACCCTTGCAGGCCGGATGAAAAACTCATATCGGAAATCAAGGAAACGATCAGTGACTGAGCCTGCAAATACAAAAAGAGAAGGCCTCCTGGCCTTCGAAGGAGGGGGCATCAGACCGCAAGCTTCAGCTCCAGCTCCAGCCTCCTGGCCAGATTGTACATCGGCAGCCTCCCTGAGTCCATCAGCCAGCCTAGGATCCTCCGTGTTAGCCGTGCAGCTGTGGGACTGATTCCCTGTAGAACAGAGTAAAAGTCCCTTCGCGTTCGAACATCAGCTCTCTCCCAACTTCGAGCCAACGGTGGCGCCAGACACCACATCACCAGGTGTTCGACATTTTCTCGCCCTTCCCCACACTCGCAGCTGGGCGTCAAGACCTCTGGAACGCCCCGTTTGAAGAGGAAGTCCCGAAGGCCTTTATCGCCCCAGTTCGGATCTGGACCAGCAGCGAGCTTTTCGCCTTGCTTAAGCCCTCGTGCCTCTTTAGGGTTTTGTCTTTGAACAGGGTCTCCTGCTGGTGATCGAAGTCATCGGCTGGCCTTGTGACTGCTCGGCCATCCCGTTCCTTTAGCCACCTCTCCTCCCAAGCCTCATGCACTACCCTGTCTGTGTCGGCTGTTCCACCTGTCCAATCTGCGATTGTGATGGCGGCTGTTTCCACTGCCGTAGGCTTCTGCGGTCCGAAGGCTCGTGGTCGACCCCTGCCGTTCTTCCTCGAGTTGAGTCTCCGGTAGATATCGTTGCTGGCCCTGTGGATGATGCTCCCTGCAGTCTTGTTCGCGCCTTGGCCGTCAGCTAACGAGGGCATTCGCAGTCGGGCCTCAAAGTCAGCTAGTCGCTTGTTGAATTACCGTCATATATACTCTCCCTATCGAAGCTAACGCTGTCGACGCCCTCTTGGACCATCACTAGGACGATGACGGTCCCTCCGTACGATAAAGCCACGGCCGCCACAACCTCGTCCTCGCACACATGCCGGGTATGGGAAAGGCGAACGCTGCGGTCGCCGCCAACTGCCGAGTGCCGTGTGAGCTTCCCCGACACTAAGCTCGCGGTTTTGGTGGGCATCTGGGGCGCCGTTCCTTTCAATCCTGATGGTGACGAAATTATACTCGGCGACGTCATCGTCAGCGATGGCGTCGTCCAATACGATTTCGGGCAGTGGCTCCCTGAACGTTTCGTGCGCTAAGACACGCTTCTGAATGCACTGGGAAAGCCCAAAACAACACACACACACACACACACACACAATATTTTTATTTCGCCCGGCGGGCTTGATTCGAAAGAGTAACTACTCCACGTCCTGATGACGACAACTAGTCCGAAGACAGGCGCCCAGTTTCGATACGTGGAGCGGCTGAATGGTGTCTCGGAGCGGGAATGCTTTCAGTTTCAGCCCCGTCAGCCGCAGCCCGCAGTGCCTCTCGGGAGGGAATCAGCTCGAATCACGACGCCAAGCGCCTGATCCGCCAAGTCGAGCGGCGCCCAACTAGGTACGACGCAGGTATGGAGAGCTCGTATAGGTATGTGGAGAGGCGTGGCTTGGGATGGGAGGAACGGAGCCTGCAAGATCGAAGTCCGGAGAAAATAACCTTTTTCTCTTCTTCTAGCAAGATAAAGAGCGCACTCCCCTCTGCCCTGCGACTGCTCGGTTCTGGAGATGAAACCTTACGCATACCCACAACCTATCATTCAGAGTACCTACTCTATTAGAAGCCCGTCGCAATCGAAAACCATACAATGAAGGCCTCCACAACGATCCTCCTAACTTCGGTCCTGTCCTTCGGGTTCGCGTCCGCGTCCGCTTGTACGCGCGCAACAGCTGAGGAGGTGACACCCTACTTGATCGATTGGGGCGTTATGGACAAAGACAGCGCCTCAACCGGCGGCGGGAGCGGTATCTGCGCGGGTGTCCTCGAAGCGTCTGGCGTTGACGCTTTCAACGAATGCATCAATGATTGGGCAGACATCGACGTGAACTTCGCGCGTCGCCTCGCCAAGATGAAGCGCAGCTTGTGGCTATTAGCCGGTCGCCAGAGCACGCTCGAGTGCACCGGCAACGAGATCTGTGGGGCCTTTTCCGCCATGACCGACGAGATGTTCTGTATGGATCCCGGGAGCGGGGAGTGGCATAGCGCCGACGGCTCAACTGGCAATTGGAGGACTGGGCATTTTGACCTAGCGGATGGGACCAGCGGGAATGTATATACTGGGGAGTATCATCGCACAAAGACTTCTTCCGCCGCGTTGTTGGGAGATGCGAGTACGGTGCTTTCACTTATGGCTGCAATCCTTGTTATGTACTACATTGTTTAAAAGCATTGTGGTAAGAATCTATATTGTGAGTTGTGTTGGATTGGCAATAGCTATAAGGGAGGATAACTGGTTTGTACGTAGTTCGAGACTTTGAGTGCTTCTTGCTCATTGATGCCGCCGCGGTGAGGTTGGCTAGGTCGGCGGCTATGAAGGCTGAGTACATGTATAGTGGGCGGTAGGAAGCTGGTCGAAAATAATATGAAGGTACCCTTTGCATGGGAGGCTGAGAGCATGCGCTTGAGTGGTGCCTTGGATAAATTATAGAGGCAATCTCAGTTCACGTCTCGTAAACCTGACGCATCTCACGCTCAACCTTTCGTGGATACTAGTGACATGTGCTCCCTGCATAGGAACAAAATCAGAGGCCAGGATGGACCGACTGTTCCGCGCCGTTTAAGTGTAGCAGAGCAAAGCTCATAGCCAGAGCAAGGGGTATCCACAAGCAAATCCACGCCTACACCTAAGTAACTGCTGCCCTCCCCCTTCCAAAGACAGAAAAACAAACATCCCACCAGACACTGTTCTTGGTCATACAGACTTCTTCAAAGACTTCAACAAGGGTGCGATCCGCGACGTCCTGCTCAAGCCCACGCGATACCGCACCTTCTGGAGGCCAGTCTTGACATCCTTGGCAGCCTGCTTCTGTTTCTCGTTTTCCTTGTCCTTTGGCAGTTCGTCCACGTCAACATTGATCCCCGGCGTGCCGTTCTCCTTGTTGTTTGTCCTGTCGGCATCATTGCCCCCTGCGCCTGGATCAGGCTGGGAGTTGCGAGAGACCTCTGAAAGGGGCTGTGGCGCCTCGCCGAGCTCAACCTCGGTCTGCACTTCCTCGGCATGCTGCTGCTCGGGTCCCTGCTCGATCGGTTCGGGTTGAGGTTTGGCGGGCTCGGATTTGCGCGGACGGCCGCACTTTCGCCTCGTTGGCGGCTCCTGGAACTCTGCAAGGTCCTGAGCTGGATGAGGAGTGGCCTCTGCTGCTGCCGGTTCGTCATGGTCGAGGATGGGCGCGGGAGTTTTGATTTTCTTCTTCTTTCGCCCTCTTTTATTCTTGACGGCGGGTTTTGGTGGGTCATCTGGCGCCTCGGTGGGCTCGACATCGGTGAGTTCGGTGTTGGGAAGTAGTGCCGGAACATCATCACCGGCGGCAGGGTGGTCCTCGTCTCCCGGCTCGCCCTTAACATGCGCAGTTTGCTGTAGAGCATCGGCGTCCTCCCGGCCGCCCTGCAAAGTGTCCAACTCCTGGGGTTCATCGTCCACTTCCGGGACAACTTTCCGTCTTTTCGCCCTCCGTGTCGAAGGAGTCGGCTCTAGCTCTGACAAGCCTAAACCGCCAGATGACGCGATCTTCCTCCTACTCCTCATCGCAGTCGCAGTGCTCCCGGCTGTCATATCAGTCAGAACATCGGGTGATGACTGCTGATTACTCGACAGTCAGTAGCCGCTCCCAAATGCTAACCTGTTGATTAGGCCGCAACGAACCTGATAACCGACGTCGTAGGTCAGAGACGTCTCGACCACATCAACACCGTTCACCTCCTTGGCAACGTCTGCCAACCGCCTCGACGACCCAATCCGGCTCGGTGTCGGGTACGCAATGGTCGTAGCCCCGCTCGACTTGTACACCTGCCCTCCCCCGACTAGCGACTGCCCAGGAAAGGTCTCAGACACCGCCGGCAAGGCCTCGGCATCGGCAGACGAGCCAACCACGGCATACTCGCGCTTCTGGCTTGAGATGAGGGTGCCCTGGGCGATATACAGCGAGGGCGGCGCCGTGTCGGGCACGCTGGACTCTGTGGCAGTGGAAGAAGCACCGGCTCCGACGCCGGCCCTGTTCTTCCTGCTGCTTCTTCTTGTCCGCCTGTCCGAGCTGGGCGGCTCTTCTGCTGGTGGCACATGCACCAGCATCACGGGGCTGGTAGAACCGGGCGGCTGCTGGGCTGAGCTGGATGGGGTGCCACGGGTGTTCCTCTTCTTCCTCACCGGCGGCGACGACTGTGGAAGAGCGTACGGGTCCTGCGTGTATGGCATGGTTTCGCCGGGGGCCGCTGTGTGCTCGAGACTGAGTTGCGCCGTCTTGCGTTTGCCATATGTCCTGGTGGTTCTTTGTTGGGACCTGGTCGAGGCCGGGACGTCCCACACGTCGCTTGCGCCGCTGGGAGGCTCCGTCCTGGGCGTAATGAGATCGGTCAGGTCAATCACCTCTGACGGGGCTACATCGCGGGTCCGCTTGGATCTCCAATTCCTTGGCCTGGGGTCGGTGATAGAGGTGAGAGACGACGGATCCTTGTGTGCCGGGGGCTTCTGTCCTGGCGACGGCGCTGATGATAGCTCGGTCCATGCCGACGCGGCGGGAATGGCTGGAGCCGTGTCGGGAATGACGTGGTGCTCACCGGCAGCGGCCTGCTGATGGTCGTAAACGCGCTGGAAAAAGGAGGGGTCGGTCGAGTCGGTGCACGCGCTGCGCGACGCGTCAATGACGGTCTCGCGCGCTGCCTCAAAATCATCGCGCCGCATCTCGGTTTCGTCCCCAGACAATGCACCGTCGCCAAAGTCACTACCGTCGTCTTCCGAGTCGAGAATCTCCCGTCGCGGCGCCATTGCTGCTCGTCTGTTGTGGTGGTATTGTGTGACCTGAGTTTCTTGTTGTCGCGTCTTTGCGCGAAGTCACGAGGTCTTCAAAGATTGAAACACAATATTCCCTGCGCCTGGGTGGCGAGCTTTACTTTACCCCTAACCCTGACTTTCAGGTGCGGCGGGGTGGGACTTGAAGGACCTGGCTCCATCATCCATAAGAAACTGCCTAGACAACCCCTCGTGGCTTTTCTTCATTTACTGATTCATATCTTATGAAAATGTCCGCGAATATGTGCTTGTCGGGGCTGCAGCTGTCTTTTTGGTTTTCGCGGTCAATCACGGTATGGTAATTCAGAGCTACGAATACCGATGTTTCGTTACGCTAACCCCGAGATCGCTTAAGCCGACATCTGTTGACTAACGCGTCAAGCAAGACTCGCTCTCTTGCAAATGTCAAAGAACACCAGCATAACACTGTGTTCAATCAGAATCGCCACGAGCTTGGCATAGAATACTTGTCGAAAATGCAAGAAAATAAGTACAGGGCTAAATACAAGCACCATCATCAATTGACACTCGGGATTCTCTTGCCGCCCTCTTCGGCGCCGACACGACGCTTGAGAGCCGATGCCCGATGGTCAGACGCCCGTAGCGTCCGCCGACTCGCCCTTCACGAGCGGTAGCAACTTGCGCATGGTTTTGCCCCGGATCCTATACCTCTTGGAAACGTAGGCAGCCTCCCAGTATCCCTCAAAGGTCATACCCCGATCCGACCTCATCCAAAAATCAGACAACATGCCCCCTTCGACTTGGACTTCCGTCTCCTTGACCGGGTACCCCTTCTTATCCCGGAACATGAGGCCCAAAGTTTCCAGTGTCAAAGGCCTCCTAATCCAATATAACCAGCCACGGCGGGGCGCCGTGGCTGGATGCAACCTGCCTGATGGCGTCCATCCAGTGTTCCGTTTCTTCCTCGTACTCGTCGGCGTCCTTCTCGATAAGCCACTCCACGCGCGTCCGCGCCCACTCAACATCCTCCTCGGTAAAACGGCGATCCGGGTACGGCCCGGCCAGCTCGGGGAATACGTGGTACGCCTCCTGCCAGCCGGCATCGCCAACGTCAAACAGCGCCGCGCCGTCCAGCACGGCGAACCATTCATGTGTGGGCTCAAACTCGTTTTCGTTTTCGTCGAGCCAGCCTCGCAGTTTGGCGTCGTGGTCGGCGCCGCCTCCGTAGTAGGTCCGCAAAAGGTAGTAGTGGGGCTCCTGGTGCCCGCCTTGTTGGAAGGGGGCCAGGCCGAGGTGGACAGCGGCGATGCGGCGCAGCCTCTGCGGCCGCCACGGGCTGAGGATCTCGGCGACGGCGGCGAGGCGAGTTGAGAAGCTCCGAGCCGAGCACATCTTCGTCCATGTACGCCTCCACCAGCTGCCGTCGCTGCTCATCGGTGCTGAGCTCGGTTGAGTGATCCCAGTTTCGCTGTTGCGTTCAACCTGCTGTCAGCGCGGCCGATTTGTAATGACTGAAAGAAAGCATGCAACAACGGATGGAAAGTGTGGGGGCGAAAGATAGACTCTGACAGAGACGGGGCTTGAGCCCTGGAAAGAGAAATGTTGAGAACATGATATTGATGGAAGGTCAGCTTACAACCGGATACTGCTCCACCGGCAGAGCGCCCCATGCAGGCGTGCTCGGGGCGTCGTCGGCGCTTATCTCCGACATCTCGTCCAACGGTTCCCGTGACTCCCGTCGAGGGAATCAGGATGGAAGGTATGGAAGGTTATTGGAGCAACCAACAGTTACACTCCGAGTCTGGCTCATGCGGCTGTCCGCCATTTTCGACTGGTCAAGTCGCGTTTGATGAATTAATTGTTGGTTTTAGGTTGTTTGTATCTCTGCAGGCACGGGCGGGTCGACGGTGAGGCGGGGTGGAATGTGCTTGACGATTCGATGTGGACAGATGCATAGTGATCTCACAGCCCGCGAGGGAGGCTTGGCGCATCCTCCTGTGGTTCAGCCAAGAAACGTAAAAGCTCAGAAACACATGCGGCCCAGCATGGAAGATGATTAGGTATAGAAGAATACGACGCCACGGCTGTGCCTTGACCATATCTATCTTGAGAACCAAACTTGTACCGGCAATCACTCCGTACGAGACACCTTCCAGGCTGCCAGGGCACCCGTTAATTACGCCGCCGTTACGGTACCTTCCTGATTTCCTCGACGGACCCGCTGGACGACATGGTCGAGATGAGCGCCGACAACGACCCGGTTGTCACCCCTGCATGGGGCGCTCTCCCGGTGGAGCAATAACTAATCGTAAGTTGTGATGGGATGCAGGCAGGAAAGGTGATCATTGCTGTGGTGGTGATGGTGGTGATGCAGGAGGAAGAAGATGGACTGGTCTGAGCAGCCACTAACTAAGTAGTGGCTGTGGAACAAAGCCAGGGAGGTCTGAAAGCCCAAAGTAAGGCCTCCACAACATAAGTCCAACGTTCTTGCCTTGCATTGGATTCCAGCCGCCCTTTGGCAGCCCGCCCGAACCAAGGCAGGCGTGACTCGAGCCTTGCGATAACCTCGAGTAAGTTGGAGTGACCGAGTCTGGTCGGGTTCAACAAGTTTGTCACTCCCCGTCTACCGCCGTTGCACTGCACAGGCCTCGTGTCTCGGGGCGGCGCAGCATCCTGTTTGTAACTTACCTAGCCACCCCGTAATGTTACTATTGTACACATTTCGATCGCTACAAAACCAATGACTCCGAGGTCATGAACCATGGTAAGTACTGAGCTAACCGCACCCTTCTACCCCGTTCATAGCAGAACTGGGATCATTCGTCCGAGCCGAGCGCTGAGGAACAGCGACGGCAACTGGTGGAGGCCTACATCGAGGAGGATGTACTTGACCCGGACCTTCTCGCTTCGCCGCCCTCGCGCGTCCCCATGGCGGCCGAGGTAGCCGAGATTCTCGCCCCGTGGCGGCCACAGAAGCTGCGTCGCATCGCCGCCGTCCACCTCGGGCTAGCCGGCTTCAGGGCCCGGCCGCGGCCCCACTTTTACATCTTGCGGACGCACTACGGGGGCGGCGCCGCCGATGGCGCCAGACTGCGCAGCTGGCTCGACCAGGGCGCCGACGTGGGGCCCGATATCGCCCTGGACGAGAAGTGGTTCAGCGTGCTGGGCGATATAGAGCTGTTTGGCTTTCGCGACTGCTGGCAGGCCGTATACGGGGTGCTACCCGAGCTGGCGGCGCCCAAGCCCGATCGCCGCTTTACCGACCAGGACGTCGAGTGGGCGCAGGAATTTGCCGCCGACCTGGTCGAGACTAAGCCCGACGAGTCCGAGGAGGAGCACTACGCCGACGCTACCAGACAGGTCGCGGCAGCGGACGGGCCGCCGTGGCTAATCGTGGTGGATGAGGAGGCGTTTAGTGCCGAGGATTTGGGCTTGATCTTTCGGGATAAAAGGGTAACCCGGTCAAGGAGGCTGAAATCAGGCTCGACATGTTTGGTGACTTTTACATCAGGTCGGAAAGGGGTATGACGTTCGAGGGGTACTGGGAGCATGCCGTCGTGCCCGAGAAGTATCGGGTCCGCGGCGAGATCATGCACCGGTTGCTGCCCTTGGTCAAAGCGGACTGATTTCTCGGCTGTCAAAACTGGCCTCAACGTGGCCCTGGGTGTCTCTGTGCCTACCTACCTAGGCACCCGCAAGAGACTGCAGTGCGAATGCGAGTTAATCTGTCACACCTGACTGATGTGCCAATAGTTTGATTTTTTTGCTACCTACCTACTCTCGGTACATGGCGGCACCATGTGGGTATTTGAAAAAGGCAAGGCAGGCATGATGGGGTGTTTGAAGGAAGATTCAGCGACGCGTAAGGACCCCCGTCATGTTGGGCTGGAAGATGTCTGCGAACGGGTCCCAGGCCGGGTCCTCGTGCCTCTCGTACTCCATCATGTTGGCGACGTAGGTCGCGTTCGCCCTCCCGTACGCGTGCTCGATGAAGGCGAGCGTGGCATCGATGCCGGCCGAGATGCCCGACGACGTCCAGATGTTGCCGTCGACGACCCATCGCGCGTGGGGGATCCACTTGGTCTTGGGCCCGTACAGCACCGTCGAGGACCACGATGCCTTGTTGGTCGTGGCCTGCCTGCCGTCCAGCACGCCGGCTCTCGCGGCGAGGGCGGAGCCGGTGCACACGGTTATGAGGTACTGGACCTTGGGGTACGTCTGGGTGATATACTCGATGGTGGCGTTGATCAGAGGCGAGCGCGTGCCGAGGCCGCCGGGGATGATTAGAACATCGAGGTCCGTGGGGGCCGTCTCGAGTGTGTGGCTCGGCGGGAGCATTGGGAACTGGAAATGTCCGGTCCGCGGAATCAGTCTTATCTGTGCTCTCGTACCACGGCCGGGCTCACATTTCTGGTAACTAACTAGTGGGCAATGGACTTACCACGTTCGAGTTCATCGGGTTCATGGCAGCCACCACGGGCTGCGTCGTGACCACGTCCAACGTCTCGGCAATGAGGGAGAGTTCCAGGCGGCGGATCCGCGACAGCATGAACAGGGCTTGGATGGGTCCGAACACGTCCAGCGGCTCAAAGGCCCGGAAGAGGACCATGCCAAACTTGACGGGCGGATCTGTCACATCGTGGGGCGGCTTGCCTGTTGTTGTATTATGGATGTCAGGTGTTCTGCCATGGACAAGACACCTTACTGCAGACGAAGATTGAGCTTTGTGTGACTTACACGGGGAGTGGCCAAGCGCCGTGGGAAGGGAACAAAGCCCCAGGAGGAAGAACACGGCGATTCGCAGCATGGTGAGCAACTAGACACCAGGCGATATATTAGTGCTGTGAGCGAGGGATAGCCACTGGGAAAGCCCCTCAACACTCGAGTCTGACCCGTCTGTGGGCCTGTGCCAGCCTTTTAATGACCCAAAGAGGCCAGGCTGGTCGGCAGCCCTGATTAATCCACCCACTTCTGCTCCGTCCGAGACACAGCGACATGTCCACGTGCGATTACGTCGTTTAGTACCTTATCGTTGCGGGAAATTCACATCTCGCTTCAATTGCCCCCTCAGTTCACTGTGACGGTGATATGGATTTATTGAGCAAGTTACGCAAGGTCCCTGCAGCAGAAACGTTCTGGTTTTGGCTTGGCATCGCCTCGGCTGAGTGGTAACGATGCGGGAAGAGTCTGGCTCTGCAACCCCGGGCCCCTCCCTGGTGCTTCCTACGCCGACTCGGATTCGGAGCAGAGAGAAGGAATTGTCACCCCATTATTCGTGCGGTGCCCCAAGCCGCCAAGGTCCAAGGAGCGGGACTTGCCAGTACTAACGTTGACAAGAAGAGATGGAAGGTGTTCGAATCCGTCTTAGTTGTACCAGCAAAAGAGATTTGTTTTATTTTATCCAGCCTGGTTGACGTGGCTAACTGATCTCTAGGTACTTAGTGCCCGTCTCTCCATGTCGTGTCAAAGTCTCCGTGTATACCTCTAAATTGGCTACTTGTATGCATCATATCCGAGTCCCACGCCAGCAAGCTCGCACCCCCACAACATGAGCCTGATTATCATCTTTCCCTCTAATAGGGCCGAGCAAGAACCCACTATTGACTGGACAGTTATTCAGGACACGATGCTGGCCACACCAGTACGCAAGCCGAAGGACGGAGAGAATACACATGGAGATGTAGAACACCCTTCTCCCGAGTGAGGTCAAAGTCACGGTTAGCTTCTGCATTTGTGACAATAACAAACAGCCTGCAACCCGAATGGGAAAGTGCAAAGCAGGATAAGGTAGGCAGGTACGGTAGTCAAAGCTTACATGCAAACCACCGCCGTGCCAAACGCGGCTTTCCCCTGCCTGCACACGCTCCCGTCCTGTCCCGAGAGCTCGGCGCAGCTCCTCTCGAGGTACCACGGACGAGGACTCAGATGCTGCGGATCCGTGAGGTCGCTGGACGCCTGGGCGCTCACGCAGAACATCCAGAACCCCGACATCAAGACGCTGTAAAAGAAAGCGCCCGACCAAAGTAGGCTAATAGTGGCATCGCAGCAGAGAAGCACGAGCTTCACCGCCCAGACGGTCGCGTTGACGAGAGCGACGGCAAGGAGCGACTCGGAGAGGCTGTCCAGATGAAGCCCGAGACGAGGGTATTGTTAGTAGGACAGACACTGGCACGGGGTGTGGTGTGGTGTCAAGTCTCTCTGCCGCTTACCTCTCCGTCCAAAGAAACGGAATTGGGGGAGGTTCCTGGTGGTTGGCGTAAAAATATATTCGCAGTCGTGGGTTACAATTCCACCCATGTTCCCCGCCGGTCGACCACAAGGCAGTTCTCAGTCTGTTGGCATGGCCGTGAGCGAAAACACCAAGGGCAGTGGCGATAAGAAGCAGCTCGAGCAGGAGGACGATCAGACGTGCATGATGGTTTGGCTGCGGCATGGTTCAAGTTGAGTGAGAGTCAGCCAAGGGGTTGTCTGAAAGACAGGGTAGGAGAAAGAAGAATAGAAAAAGCCAGACTCCCGTAGGATCAAAGAAAGAAGAAAGAAGCCAAACTCTCGTAGGATTGCAGGCCAGGGATGCGGTTCCATGTGTAATCCGCTCAAACATGCTCAACCAACTGAAATGTGCCCATAACTAGGCGGGTCTGCGAGGCTCTGAAGCCAACATGAAGGCACTGGGACATCGAACCAGTATGCTCGCCCGGCCCCCCTGAATCTGAGGTGGCACGACAAGACGATCCTCTCTGATAAGTCGGCCAATGGTGATAATCGAGGTTGTTGCGTCTGATCGCCGTCACCCACGGCATCATCCATGTAATGATTGGGATCAAGTGTCTGTCATTGACATGGCAAGTCTGCCGTCCGACAACAACTTGATAAAAAGAACAAACGTACATTATCAGTGAGTGGGCCACTTTTCCACGCGACGCGCTACATCTACACATTACATCAACTTCATCCATCACCCAGTATGCCTCCCACTCTAAAAAAAGCCAGGGTAATCTTAGCCCTTGAGGCTCTTCAAAACGACAAAAATCTAAGCCTACGAGATGCAGCAAAGATCTACAGCGTCAGCCGTAGTACTCTTACACGCCGACGCGATGGTAAGACTGCACGACACGACACAACGCCTAGGGTAAAGAAGCTCACTCAATCAGAAGAGGAGGTCATTGTTAAATACATCATTGAGCTATCTACAAGATGTTTTCCACCAAGACTCAGTGGTGTGGAAGAAATGGCCAACCACCTGCTACGCGAACGCGACGCGCCCCCTGTCGGTCAACTCTGGGCGCATCGATTTGTCAAACGCCAGCCAGAGCTCCGAACGCGTTATACGCGTAGATACGACTATTAGAGGGCTAGGTGCGAGGATCCAAAGGTCATTGGCGAGTGGTTTACTCCGTATGAAACGTCATGGCCAAGTACGGCATCGTACCTGACGATGTCTACAACTTCGATGAGACTGGGTTCATGATGGGCATCATCTTCGCGGGTATGGTGGTTACGACCTCGGATGGCCGTAGCAGGGCTAAGCTGGCCCAGCCTGGCAACCGCGAATGGGCAACGGTAATCCAGGGAGTCAATGCCCTCGGCTGGGCCATCCCTCCCTTCATCATCTTGGCTGCGCAGTACCACCTCGCGAACTGGTACACCGAGTGCAACCTCCCGGCCGACTGGCGTATCGCAACTACCGACAATGGCTGGACTACCAATGCAGTAGACCTGGAATAGATCAAGCACTTCAATCACCACACGGCGCCCCGGACAAAGGGCAAATACCGGTTGTTGATCCTCGACGGCTATGAAAGCCGCCACTCGACCGAATTCGAGCTCTACTGTCAGCAGAACAACATCATCACACTCTGCATGCCTCCGCACTCTTCCCACAAGCTCCAGCCACTCGATGTTGGCTGCTTTGGGCCGCTGAAGCAGGCGTACGGTCGCTAGATCGAGCACTTGATGCGAATGCATATCAACCACGTGAGCAAGCTCGAGTTCCTCTGTGCTTTCCGCGAGGCCTTCTTTGCCTCTATGACGGAGAGGAATATCCAGGGCGGTTTTGCAGGGGCTGGTTTAGTACCATACGATCCAGAGAGGGTGCTTTCCAAGTTGGATGTCAAGCTTCGTACACCAACACCCACGACCTCACGGCCTAGCACACCACAACCTTGGGTCTTCCAGACACCCCACAACCCCCAAGAGGCTAATGCACAGTCAACGCTCATCAAGACTCGCATTATCAACCATCAAGACAGCTCTCCAACTTCAATGTTGACTGCCGTGGACCAGCTTGCCAAGGGTACAACAGCTATAATGCATCGAGTGGCTCTCCTCGAGTCAGAGGTCGCTTCGCTCCGCAAGGCCAACGAGACACTAAGCAAGCGCCGGAGAGCCAAAAAAACACGTGTAAAGCTTGGAGGATTACTTACTGTACAAGGAGCACAGGGGATACTAGGTCAGGGGGATGTTGGCGGAGAGGGAGTGCAAGAAACGCAGTTGGGAAGTAGTGATACAGGGGGGGGTCGCGAGGGTTCGGTGCTGTGGTGTGTGCGGTAAGCCTGGCCATAATGCCCGCACTTGCCAGGAGACTGTAGAAGCATCTGATTCAGCTGTTTCTGATGTAATTATAGTTGGTTCCTAGTGTTGTTGTTTTGCAAGTGAGGATGGCGTTTGTAGGGTAGTAGAAAGTGGCCCACTCACTGATATGGCCCACTCACTGATAATGTACGTAATGTAGAATACAGAGTACGTTTACTATACAAATCTCATAACCTCCTTATAGGCCGAGTTGCACCGACCTTGCGGCTTGCAACGCCTAGAAACCACACCATTAGCATCAATGTCCAGCCAGGAACGGTCCCAGGTGTATATTGCAACTAGCTGGTGACGACTCTACGAGTACACTAAGCTTGAGGAAGAAAAGGAAAGACGAGACGTTCTGGCAGTTTGGAGGCTGCTTCATCGTTGAGTGAAGTGGCTCGAGCGCATTGCTAGAATGTTCGGTGTGCTGTGGGGCGTCTGGGAATAGCTTCATCCAGGGGTCAGGGTTGGCTGAGGGTTACCGAGGCCCACCTCGGGCACAGCCCGTTACACAGCCCAGAGACGTTACCTTACGCACCATCCACCGGGGCGTTGCAGGGGGACCACTTTACCTTAAACAGCTTCGCTCTTGCTCCAACCGTGTCTATGCCGAGTCTCTCCATCGTGTCCTCGTCCAACTCCAACAGCGTCTCGCGCTCGATGCCCACAAGGCACTTGTAGTACTTGTACTCCTCAGGGCCCTCAGCCACTCCCACAGCCAGTCGGATCCGCTGGTACATGTACTCGGTGCTGATGAAGCTCTGGGGGTTTGTTGAGGTTCCGGACGTACACACCACTGCTCACTGACCACTGGCATGCGCGGCCGAAGGGGCCCTGGAGGCAGCGCGGAAGAAGGACACTTTGGCGAGAGAGCGTCACGCAGGGCAAAGAGAACTCGGAGGTACAGCTCCCAGGCTGCCGCCGCCGCGTCGGGCTGCGGGCTGACAGTGATGGCTAGACATGTCACCGCCCGGCAGCAGTAGCAGTGCCGGGTCGGAGACGCTGCCAGCCCGAGTCCCGGACCTAGATCGAAGCCGCCGCCGGTGTGCACACCCGCGGCTGGAGACGCATGTGAATAGTCTATACGAGCTGTCTTCGTTAGCATCTAAATACTTGTTCGCCACTGAGCTCCTTTGACTGTGACTCGGTTGGTAGGTAAGGTGGTACCTATTACTGTGGTGGGATGCAGGCAGAAAAGGTGATGCGATACGGAGGTGATGTGTGGTGGTGCAGGAGGAAGAGATGGCAAACAGGTGCAAGTGGTCTGGGCAGGAAGGTCTGGAAGCCCAAAGTGGGGCCCCCACAACAATTACTGACCGTGAGAAGGAGATCGCCAGGTCAGATATCTGGACCGAGAAGCTCATCTCGGCGCAAGATAAACGGATGCGAGAAGCCCCCGAAGGTGACAAGATCCTTCTCGACTTCGAGCTCGTTGTAAGGAAAGCTCTTCAGAGCGACGGCCAACCTCGTGAGAAGGAGCGCAGCTCAGGCAATGAGCCGATCAGTCTAATACAGGGAGCAAGCTCCATCTTCTCGATGGGTACGAGTTCCTCCTTGAGTCTCTGGAGAGAGCGAAGGCGAGAGTTGAAGACATCGTTGACGGCGAACACGTCGCTATTAACGTCAACAAGGCGTGTACGAAGCTCGACAAATACGCAACCGGCTACAGGCAAACACGATAGCTCTTTGTCAGATCCTCCGCAGCTGGTACAACGCCGGCGTGATTAGTGATCTCGATCCAATACTGTTATGATTAGAAGGGGCCTAGGCCCACAACCCACAACCCACACCGTCTCTCAGCGATTCCTTGTTCTAGAAGGCTGTACAGATAGGGCCCTCATAGGTTGATACAGACACGGCGGGGCTCCAGGCTGCATTACTATCGGTTGGGGACATCTTCCGGGTTAGCTACCTACCTAGGTATATAACATCGACGGTAGTTACTTGGCATGGGCAAAATATATTAGTCTGTATTCTTGCTCTGCTACTCCGTGAGTACGCTTCTACCTTTGGCACCGACGGAGATTGGAAACTCAAACCCGGTGGGATGATCGCGGGGTGAATGTGATGATAAGCCATAACTACGTCTTGGATGGAAGATCAATTACCTACCTGGTACCTAGCGCGCCCAATGTCCCCTGGAGGGCGGAACCAGCCTTACCGCAATAAATAAACATAAATAAACACACACACAGACACATACATGCAAACACGGCCTGTGGCTCCGCCAAGGTCCGACTCTGCCGTCTGTGGACAGAGCCAAGTTCATGGTCTCCCGTACTTCCTACTGTGGTGTAGCGTATACGGTTTACGGCCCGGCGAGGAGCGAGCCATTCCGCAGCAACACGACTTTGCCTCGAGTGACTGAGTCGGTGACTGCGTGTATAAGTATGGCTAACGTCGGCGTCCCGGTTGTTTTTGTGTCTCCAGGCGCTTCCTCCAGACAGCCACCAAACCGACCATCCAAGACATAGCTGGTCTCGCTCAGCCTCCTCAGTAAGCCCGCTGTGCTTCCACCATGAAGTTCTCGTCCTTCACGATTGGCGCCATCGCCGCGCAGGGTGTCTCGGCCCACTACTGGTTCAACACCAACGTCATCAACGGCGTGGCCCAGCCGGCCTACAAGTACGTCCGCGAGTCCAACCGTGCGGCCAAGTACAACCCGATCAAGTTTTCGTCCAATCCTCCCGCCGATTTACGTGACGGGTCGACCATCGACGGGCCCGACTCGCGCTGCAACCAGGGCGCCTTCGCCAGCGCCGGCCGCACCGATGTCCTAACCGTCAATGCTGGCGATGAGATCCGCCTCCGCCTCTTTGGCAGCGGTAATTTCCAGCACCCCGGTCCCTCCCTCGTCTACCTCTCCCGGGCGCCCAACAACAACGTCAAGGCCTACGACGGCTCGGGCGACTGGTTCAAGATCCATCACGAAGGCGTGTGCAACCCGGGCGCCGACTTCACCAGCAGCGCCTGGTGCTCCGACGGCAAGAACTACATCGCCGCTCGGATCCCCAAGGACACGCCCAACGGCGAGTACCTCGCCCGCTTCGAGCACATCGGTAAGCCTTCGGTCATTCTTCCTTTGTTTTGTACCCCAATCCCGCCGCGGTAATACTGTCACTAATCACTAACACGATTGCCCCCCTTCTGACAGGCGTCCACCGCGCCTTCCTCAACCAGCCCGAGCATTACGTTTCGTGCATGCAAATCAAGGTCGTCAACGGCGGCTCCGGCAACCCGGGCCCCACTGTCAAGTTCCCCGGCGCCTACAAGGACAGCGACCCGTACGCAAACTTTAACATCTACAACGGCTATAAGGAGTTTCGTATTCCCGGGCCTGCTGTGTGGTCCGGAGGTGGCGGTTCTGGTGGCAATGGCGGCGGCGGCAGCAACCCCGGGACGGGCTGTGCTGCGCGCTACGGCCAATGTGGCGGCCAGGGCTGGACGGGACCCACGTGCTGTGCTTCGGGAACGTGCAACGCGTCGAACCAGTGGTACTCGCAGTGTCTTTGAGGAAGGAAGCTAGTTGTCCATCTTCTATTGTAGAGCTGCTTGCAACATTAATGATTAGCCGTTGGGTTGAATATGTATGGCAGGTAATGTCGCTACGGCTACGGATAATTAGTATCTCAAAGTGTTGATTGCGTCACGCGGGAGGGAGGGTTGTGCAAAACAGAAGCTCTATTGAGATCATTACAGCGTATAATTGCTGAACAAAATCTACGAGCCCTTTTCACTTGATTCCGTCCACCTGTTCACCATTCTTGGCTTAGGGGCATTGTCCAGCAGGGCATTCCAAGTTGGCATGCAAGAACGGTTGAGTCGTGGAAGAGTCACAGTTTGGGGAGACAGATGACACAGTCCGAAGAGGTCGCCTCAATAATAATAAGTTAATAACAACACCAAAACCCTTCTTCAATTCACAAACCCCCTTTCCCATCAACAATCCCCCCTCTCCCCTCCCGGGCCCTCTTGCTCAGCAGGCACAAAGCGTCAAAACAACATCCCTATCCTTCCTGCAAACTTTGACCTGACTTCCCCCAGGGGGAACTCCCGACGGCCAAACAATCTTGCCGCACGACTCCTCTTCACTCTCAACAACCAGCTTCTTGCCCGCAAACTGATTCCCGAAAACATCACTCAGGTCGTACCAGACCCTGTCGCCGTCGGGGTTGTACGCAAAGATGGTCTGCGGGGCGCCCGTGAACAGGCCGTCGTCGCTGCCCGCGATCTTGAGCGCCGTGCCGCCCGTCACGGGGTCCTTGAGGAATTCCTCGCCGTAGGAGCCGCCGTTGGGGTTGAGCCAAAACGGGCCCTCCATTTCCGAGTTGACGGACCAAATGTAGTATTTCTCGGTACAGTTGTTGACTACGCGCGCGAGGCCCAGGGCCGAGGCTAGCGGAGCCGTTGCGGCCACGGTGGCGAGGGCGAGGCTGACATGGGTGAGCATGGTGCTTTGTTGGTAGGTAGGTACTTAAAGTGATGGTGATATTTGGTGAGGTGGTCTTCAATTGTTTTGTGTGTAAATATAGGTTCGTATGCTCTGATCAGCTCTGGAACTGGTGAGTGTTGGTGTCTCGTTGGGACTAGTCCCGAGAGGGTGGCCGAAGGGCATTATATATTCGTCGTCTTCGCCCTCGTATCAACCGCAGTAGGTGAGGTAGTCATCAGCAATAACCAACTACAAGAGTGCCACATCACCCGAGCATCCGATGAACCGATGAAAAGCAAGCACCATCTCCCTCCCAAGCCCTCAAGATAGCAGCATCCTGCCGAATTCCCGTCCATTCCATGGCCGCCCGACCATTTTGTTGTTCGAACCGACTAAGGAAAAGGTCAAATACGAGGTTTGCAGCGGGAACCAAGCTCGCTGGCTGCAATCTTCCTGCCCAATGTAATCATGGGAGCTCTAGCAAGCACACCATCACCACTGTCAAGCACACCGCTATTCCGGATGAGGCAAAGCGCGCGCGTCACCCTGCAGCAGTACATACAACCAGAATTCCCTGACAGCTGTCAGGCTGGCCGCCGCCAGCTACAATGAGGCCGGAGTACTAGTTGCGTGACGTAGAGTTGGTTTGTGCCGTTACATCGGGCCCTTTCGTTTCCCCAGGGCCCAGTGGGCTGAAGCGTTAAGCGGACACGAGACTCGGCATTCCATGGCTGCATGGAAGCATCGGTAGCGTAGCTGTTGATCTTGTCTTTTTCGGGACAAACCGCGGGGTCGGGTCGCATGAGCTGAAGCGTAGGTAGGCTGTGGAACAGGAAAGCCCGTCTCGAGCCCGTCTCCCGCTGAGGCGAGATGCAAGGCGGGCGCCTTCCTTCGTTGGACGCATCGGAAGTTGAAAATAGGGCTTGGCTGAGTAATTCCCTAATTATCGGCATGTTCAAGCCGGGAAACACCAGACTCCGAATTATCCGGCACGCGACCTTGAGGATTGTCACTCAACAATGACACCGACGATTTCCAGTTCTGCCGTCTGAGTGGCTGTCTAATTAGACGCCTTCACCCGAGTGCACGCGATGAAATCATCCAACTCGTATCTGCAGCGGCGAGCAACTAAGGTTTCGTTCTTGGGACTTTGGCACAATGTTAGGTCTTCATTTTTTTTGGTCTTCAAGTTTTTTGTTCTTCCACTCTTCTGAAGTATACGCAGCTCTCTGGGACGACACTCGCCCAGCCTGGAAGGCGACATACCTGCAACGAACCAAAAGTCAGTCGGGTCACTTCGACACTGCGAACAGTTAGGTAAACTCCCCACTCAAAACACAAAATGCCGTCCTTCCTGACATCATCCACAAGCCTCGCCACACGTAGCTTTCAATCCGTTCTGGCCGAAGATACACCATCGCAAGATGCAAACAATCCAGCGCCATCCCTTGTATACCGTCGGGTGTTTAAGCCGGGAATTTCGTCAAGACGGACGACCCTCGCAAGCCCGATGGAGGCCGCGCGCCGTTGCTGGTTGTCGAGGGAATGTATCCATTCTCCGGCGTCGTCCATCTCGCCAGCAAGGTTGCTTTCCGATATGGCGAGTATATGGTGACAAACGATGATGCCGACTCAATGCCCAGTGAGGTTACTGTTGGTGGTGGACGCCGTCAGGATGCTGAGCTCAAGGTTGCTCTTCACCCGTAATTTGTAAATCAACAGATCTGCCCGTAAACCTATATCTCAGCTACGTACGTGAATATCAAGGTCGCGTGCTCGAGTCCTTCAATTTGGTCGCTCAGATTGGACCATGTTTCACCTTGGGCTCCGCCATTGAGACAAGCCGTTCCTCTCCCGGAAAACCATAAGTTATTTGTTTTCGTCCATCTCGGCGTTTTGCGAGTCGTTGGGGCGTGTAGAGAGAAGAGTGGTTCTGCTCGGGTTTGAGCATGTTTCCCCTCGAAGGCTTGAAACACAGGTGGACAATTCAACCCTGGTTTGCTTGCTAGCGCGGCATATAACTAAGATGGAAGGGAAGAGGGCAACATAACGAGAAGGTAGGTGGGAAAGACATAGTAGAAAGAAAGATAGAGAAAAGCAAACAGCCCTGAAAAACAAGAAGAATGGAAGGGGACTTCGTAGAATGCTTGTACAATGCCCGTCAAGACCCACGCTGGCAAACAAACCAGGGGTTGGATTGTACGTGATACCAGGTAATATGTTTTAAGTTGGGTCAGACTTGGAACCCCTCCTCACGCCCGGGCGCTTCACCGATGAGCAAGACTCCACTCGCGGTTGCACGTTGCGCATGTTTACGTACCTCCTACCGTGACTCGGACAAATAATAACAAGACCCCGGCAGTATCGGCCGCCCTTCGTTTCCGCCGTACCATCTGGCTCCCACATGCCCTCGGCTCACATCAACAGCGGCCACTGCAGTAAAACACGCGCCCAGGCAAGCAGAGGTTGTCTACGAGTCTTGCAATGCTTCCTTTGACTCCGACGACTTGGGGTGATAATTGTCAGTGGGAATGTACAAAACAGTGGCCGTCTTGTCTTCATGTTCTCACCCAGGGCTGGCTCCAAGAAATGCTCAAGTCTTCATCTGGATGGATGCCATCGTCGGTCGTGATTCTTTCGTCCAAAACAAACCCTCAAAGACCCAGTGCGTACAATGGTTGCACCGCAGAATGCCGTAGAAGCCACCTTGGCCCAAAACATCAATAGCTTTTGAGGCACGCGAGAGACACCACATTGGCGAGACAGGTGGACTTGCGCCCATTCATCCACCTAATTAACGCGGAATCAACACTGGTGCCACCGATCATCATCCGCCACGGCGCCGTCGGCCCAGTTGCCGAGTAGGAACATGCCCAAGAAGACGCCGCTCAACACGGAGATGAAGTAGCCCGCGTTCATCGTCATTACCGCCAGCATGCTGCGTCGTGTCAGGGCAAAGCTCATGAGCGAGAGAAATGAGATTTCAAGAGGGGGGTGGAGGCCTGAGGTTAAAGCAAAAAGACTCCGGCCGGACACAAGACTCACAGAAAATAGCCCAGGCAGACCAGCACGACTTCGCAGCATGCCCTTGACAACCGAGACCCCAACGAGGCGCCGCTCCACCACCACCTGCGAGCATCTCTGCCCACACTATTATGCCGTCCGCCGCCGCCGTCTTCCGCCTCGGTCGCCGCTTTGTCGTCGCCGGGCAGCAGTCGCTCGCCGGCGCGTTGGTGGTGGAACGGCTCGTGCTGGCCGGAGCAGGATTCGCCGGTGGCGGAGACCCTGGCGTAGTACAGGAGGACCGGTCGTACCGCGAAGAGGATGCGCGTGACGGCCGCGAGGGCGACGAGGAAGGCGCACGTCGCCGCGTACTGCGCCGGCCCGCTCGGCGTCCACCAGTCCCAGAACAGCGGCGTGTCCGCCGAGTGGAAGAAGGTCATGGACATGGCCGACATGCCCATCAGCCTGTCGCCGCCGCCGCCGCCATTCATGGCGTGGGCGCTCGGCATCGCCATGGCCGTCGTCGCGGTAGTGGCGGTTGGCGTGCTGGGCGGTGCCATCTCCGTCATCATGCCCGTCGAATCCATCGCTTCCTTCCCTGGGCAGTCACTCGTGAAGCGTAAGAACAAAAAAAAAAAAGGGCGGACACCCAGCAGATGATTTGGCTTGTGAGCAGGACAGGTAGGAAACAAAACAAAGAGCGGGGAGATATCTTAGCCTCAACGTAATGGCTTCCAGTCTGTCTGTCCCAACGTGTGTGGAGGGCTCTGAAGGAATGGATCAACTTCGCCACGGCCCGCCTCAATGTCGTATCGCAGCAACGTCTTATGGCCAACCCCTGCTAGAAACTCTCTCAAATATTGTGAACAGGGCCTGGCTGCTGCGGTGCGACCGAGCTGGCCTCGGGACCAGACCGTGCCTGCACGTGCGGATGCTATTCCAACACCCCCCAAGATCCGACAGGGGTGATACCCGACGCTGTTGGGTGCGGGCCTGAGCTATCCGCTTGCCGGGGGGTTGAGACTAGCTTGCATGGGCCTGGACGACGGGAGCTCAGGCCTGAATTGGCAGGTGTGTCTTCTCCACATTCGTGATGGTGGAGGTCGCTCACAGTAAGCAAGGCCGATGTCTACTGCCAAGACATTGATGACAATGGAAGTCGATGTTAGTGCTTCTCGACTCCCCAGGGTGCTTCGGCCGAGCTGAGTCCTAAACAAGAGCCGACGCCACAGTCTGAGCGTTGAGCGTTGATGTGGCCGCGGTTGTGGATCCAACGAACGCGGCGGCTCGACGCATGATTGTACGACAGACGGATAGGTAGACAACGAGTCGGACAGGAGGTGATATATTGGGACACGCCAGGAATACACAAACAAGAGCGTCAAGGCACGATGGCGTTGCGATGAACTGCCTGAGGGATCCCAGATACCTGAAGCGGGGGCCACTCATAGGGCCAAGGGCTGAAGGCCAGGCCTGGGTTATCCCGACTCGCATGCGGTTCGTGAGAGAAGACGCCGCCACGTGTCTTGTTCCTATGAACTCGTCAGCACCAAGCATCAAGTACAAATGGAGATGGCACTTATCCCCAAAAAGAGGGGCCGCCCTCCCGCCATTTCTAGAGGGAGGACGACCAGGACCACCCCCAAGGGCTCGTCCTTTTCCAACCGATCGGCCTCGAAACACATTGCTCTCCCCAGAGAACCCGGGATTGCAGTCAGCCAAAAAAGGCGGGCTCCAGGCACCAGACAAGCACGAAGCTTTGACTCCAACTCGAGATGGGTCCCGGGCCTGGTCCGCCTCAGCCAGCTGCCTTCATCCCGGATTCCCAGTTTGAAGCACTGGTTCCCAGCCAGCCGACCAACCTTCACCCCAAACCCCAACATGTCAAGGCCCTCAGCAACGCCAAGCCCGTAGAAGAAGCCGGCCGTCGTCGATAAACGTCTTGTCATAATCGGCAACCAAGACCGCAATGCCGAATGCCGAAAAGCCCGCCTCGCCCAACATCTCTCCGTATGTATCGCACTGCCAACGGGGACTCGTTTTTGTTTCCTCTCCCATCACCACACCGTCCGAAGACGGCGGGGAACAAGGAGGGCAGGTGCCGCACGGACAAAAGACATCCTCAAAAAACCGTGCTATCATCTCCTACCCGTACCGTGTTTCAGGCCCGGCGGAGGCAGGGTGTGTCGGGGACACGGGGGTTTTGGCGTCTCGCCGGGCGTAGGACGGAACCTACGAGGACGAGCTAATGCGCCTGGTCGGACCACATGGTTGTAATCCCATGACGGCTGGGGCAGGGTTCGCCGCAGCGCGGTCCGTGGGAGTCGTCGGAGTCGCGGGTCGCCGGATACGCATGCAAGGGGGCTGGGGTGGAAGTCGAGGGTACCGAGAGCGTGGCAGCACGGCGAAAAGAGTATCATCCGCTGGACATATCCGTACGTAGCCTGGCAGCCCTCGCTCGCCCGAGGGCGATTCCGGCGAGGTGAGCTGCAGACGGGAAGGGTGAGATATGTCCTGGATGATCGTGTGAAGCCGAGCCTGCGCTCTCCCTCTCATTCCGAGGCTGCTCCGGGAGAAGACAGCCATAAAAGGACATGCCAAGCAGACGAGCTGCCAGAACGTATCCGCCGAAACCCGGTCGTCCAGCCAACACCACCACCGACAGTCCATCATGACCAGAGTACTAGATCCAGTGTCCCAGCCCGACGAGCGGCCTCAGACCAGAGGCGCTTACCGTGTGGACTCATGGGAAGGAACGGTCGCCCACCCGGTGACGGGTGACTGGAGCTCGGATGCCGCCGGTCGGCCCATGCCGTCGCCGGAGCCCCGGCTGCACCACTTCTCAGCGGCCAGCAGCACGGCGGCTCGTCGGACAGCGCGGGCGTAAAAAACGGTTGCCGAATGACTATGAAAGCGCAAGACTGGTGAACCAAAGGGATACGTAGGGTTAAGTTCCGAGACCAATTCGCCTCCGTGGGACTGGCTCGCCCTGTTGGACGAGAAGTTGACCGCAATAGATCCGAGCGCGGCAAGCTTGAGAGGCACCCGATACGGGATCGAAGCTGCGACGTACTGCGGGGGCCCAGATCCCAGTGAGGCGGTCACGACGACATTCCTTGCGGAAAATCGGAATCGGAGAACTGTGGGGAAGGCGTGATGCGAGATGGGATTGCTCAAGGCGAGAGATGCGGGCGACGAGGGCGAGTCGGCACTGGGATCGGCGGCTTTGGTTGTGAAACTCGACGTGCGTTGACAAAAGGTCCATCTCGAGCGGAATTCCTGGGTTTTACGCGCATCGAGCCTGGACGATTCCATTCTGGACATGTCGGGGGCAGTTTTTGGCGGGTTTTGAAGGTGTGAAATGGAGATGGATCGCCAGCATAGGAAGCGACGCGCTTTTGTCACTCATGAGACGCGCCGGTTAACTTGCCAGTGTGTTAAACGGACTATGCTCGCCCCACTATTGCCTTGGGCCCGCATCTTGCCAGTTCTGTGCTTTCAATTTGCACTTCCACCCTTCTTCATTGCATCACAGGCCAGTAAACATCCTGTGCTTGGAAGGCGGGTGTCAGCCTGTGTTTCGTTCTCACAAACACTGGATATACTTGGACTCTTGCCGTCTCAAGTTGTGTGGATGCCCGCTCATCGTTAACCCGCCATTCTACGTGTATCCACGGGCTTTCCGTCTTTTCCGGTTCCCGCCCTGCGGCCTGAGTGGCCTGCGACCAGTCATCAGACCTCTCTCTGTCTCTCCTTCGCAATCTCCTATACAAGGATTTTTTCGAGGTCTCCTTCCACTTCAGTTGCCTCCCTAATACCTATCCAAGCATGTCGCAGGCGACCCGCGGGAAGGAGAAGGCTGGCGAAGAATTGCTGGAATCCATCGTTGAGGCAGGCACAAAGGCCTTTGATCCAGTTGCGCCCGACAGGATACGACCGACGAGGATCGCGGAATTTGACGGCTTGATTGAGAGGTCAGCCTAGCTGCCAGCCCCCTTCATCCCGCGCCCTTCGGCTCTGACTGGCACCCCAGGACCAAAACACTCAACCTTCTTGCCGCCCTCAACAAGCTCATCCGGCCCGATGCCGTTCCGCCATGGCTGCGCCCCAAGCTTCTGGAGAAGCTGACGTGCGTGCCGCTGCGCCCAGACGGCGTCCGGGGGACACTGGAGTTTGTTGTCTCGGTGCACCCCTCAAGCACCGTCAAAGTATCCGAGGCTGCCGTTCCCCAGAAACGGGGCGCCAACATCACCCAGGAAGCGCTCGAGCTTGCGTCCAAGGTCCTATCCAGCAACCCCAAGTCAGTAACGCCCGAGAGATGGTACTCGACTATTTCAGCGCAGCTGCTGCCGTTGCTTGACGGAAATGAGGGGCTAGACTTGACCAAGGCTGCCTCTTATGTCATCGGTTTCGGTATCTTGGGGAGACAGATTTCCGGAGCCCTAGGTACGCCGTTTTCCGTCTTTGCAACTTCCACCCTTTGCTTTCTCAGGCTAATACTGCTTTCTAGGCACGCCAGGCTACCGTTTCCTTGCGATGCGACTACTTGGTCCCATTCAGCCCCCTCCCGGGCTCGACTTCGATCAAGATGCAGATGCCGAACTCGGCGACGGCATCCTTTCCGCCGGCAGAGACCGAGTCCTTGTCCCGTACGACGACCTGGTCACGGCACTCCGTCGACTACATTCGCTGCTTCTTTTGCACCCAAATCCAAATTTGTGCAAGCGGCTGCTCATGCCAATCATCCTCGGACTCTGGGCGCTTGCATCCTGGTCCGCACCACAACCGCATGTCGCCGAGAATGTGTGCAAACCGGCACTGGAATTGTTGAAAGTCTACCTAAAAGTAGCGCCAACTCCCGACCGTATTCTGCAGCTCATCCACAACCTGGGCTACCCTGGCGGCTATGACAAGAGCAATCCTGAATGGATCTACGCGGCCACGGAAGCAGGTCTGATTCAGATTGTTGACGCCAGGCATCGCGCTGGGGAGCTCAGCGCCTCGACATCGGGTTTCTCGTTGGATACCATTGATCAGAAGACTTCTCGGCTCTTGGATATTCTTCTATCGAGCATTTCTGACGCCGACATCTCGACTGCCTTCCTGGAGCTTCTCAGGAAATGGCTAAAGTCGGCCAAAGGCTCGAAAAGGGGTCGGATTGTCGTCAACGAGGAAGACGAGAATGATCCCATCATCCAGCTGAACGAGATCAAGACGCTTCAGGCCATGTTGGAGAGGTTCCCTGAGAAGCTGGCTACTCAACCCAAACACCTCCTCGATCTCGTGGGCCAGATCCTAGCCGGCTCGGGAGACGCCCTGGACGGCAACGACGAAGTCACTGGGGTAGCGCTCAGTCTCTTGAACGTGATCATTACCGCTCCAGGCTTCCAAAAGTCGCGTGTCGACCCCGACGCCCTCAGCCTGATTGAGTCATCCCTCGACAAGATCTCCGGAGCTCCCAGCAACCTCTCACAAACAGCATGCAATCTCCGCATCGTTCTCGTCTACCGAGATGAGCTTGATCCCGCCTCCTCTACCACCACCGCACCCACCGACCGGCAAATCGAGGACAGAAAAGCCTACAGCCTCGCCATATCGTACATCACCGAACCGGAGGCTCCACCCCCCATTCGTGTTGAAGGCCTCAACCTGATATCAACTCTCATCACCTCAAACTCCCCAGTCCTCGACATACCCGGCATCCTCGTCCTCCTCTCGTCGCTCATATCCGACTCGGACGAGTTCATCTACCTCCGCGTCATCAAAGTCTACACACTCCTCTGCAACCGCCACCCCCAATCCGTCGTGCGCGAACTGACGGACCACTTCCTCGACGCCAAGGAAACCCACCCGCTCGACGCCCGCCTGCGCTTCGGCGAGGCCCTGTTGCAGGTGATGCAGCGGCTGGGCGAGACCTTTGCGGGCTCGCTCGCCGCGGAGACGGGCACGGCGCTGCTGGCGGTCGCGGGCCGGCGCGGGCGCAGGCCCAAGACGGAGGCCAGGCAGCGGCGCGAGGCGAGGGCGCGCGAGAAGCGGAACCGCGAGGCGGCCGAGGCCTGGGGTGGCGAGGTGCCGGACTTGATGAGCGGCGACGAGCAGGAGGAGGAGGAGAGGACGCGGAATGAAGCGCTGCAGAGGATTGTTGAGGGGTGGGAGAGCAAGCGCGGGAGCGAGGACGTGAGGGTGCGCGCGTCGGCGCTGTCGGTCCTGGGCGCGGCTGTCGAGGTGAGTGTGGCGGGCGTGGGGAGGGAGGTGGTCACGGGCGCCGTGGACATGTGCCTATCGGTGCTGCAGCTGGAGAGGGAGGTGGAAAAGGGTATCTTGAGGAGGGCGGCGGTCGTATTTATGCTGAACTTTGTGCGGGCGCTTGAGGATGCCCGGGAGAAGGGGAGGGAGCTCGGGTTCGGGTTTGGTAAGACGGCGCAGGAGGACGTCATGCGGACGTTGAGGTATGTTGCCGAGACGGACAACGACGGGCTGGTGGTACAGCATGCGCGGGATGTGGTGGAGAGCTTGGAGAGTTGGCAGGTTATTAGGCTGTTGCCGGCCGAGGGGAGTCAGCAAGCTGCGCTGGGTGGGGGTCTGAGGAAGTTGGCTGGGCTGGAGGTTGATCCAGAGAGGTCGCTGGCCGGCCAGGGGGGCTCGACGCTGAAGCCAAAGCTGAGGATTGAGGAGGTCGAGTAAGTAGGTTCGTTCAAGTATTATTATTATTAATCTTACACCGCAAAGGCTTGTGCCTCGCTCAGCTAGAGCAAGCGGTCCCTCCTCGTTGCTTTACATGCAATGCATCCTCTCACGTGCTGCGCCTACACAGCGCAAGCGCT
>MU863684.1:20946-33796 GCA_033575675.1 Parathielavia hyrcaniae | reverse complement strand
CGGACGGCTACAGGAATACCGGCTTGCGATGGAACTGGAACAGGAGGAGGAGGGGAATTCAGGGCCAGACAGGGAGACGGAGGACCTAGGAGAGGCCAACAGGAGGAGGAGGAGGGGGAGACGCATAGGGCTCTAGCGCTGGGCCAAAACCATCGGCACGCAGCCCACGCTGCGCGCTAGAGTGACGCACAAGGCCGAGATGGCCACCCACAGCACCGTCGTCACCAAGCCGGAAGGATGAGTTCCGGACTGTTGGATAGGAGGGTATACAGGGAACGTCTACACAGCGCTTGCGCTGTGTAGGCGCAGCACGTGAGAGGATGCATTGCATGTAAAGCAACGAGGAGGGACCGCTTGCTCTAGCTGAGCGAGGCACAAGCTTTTGCGGTGTAAGATTAATAATAATCTTCATTTGAGCTTCATTCTCGTCAAGAGCCAGCACCAAAAAAACCACGTTTGACCATGGCCGCCTCAACCGCACCGGCGCAGTACAAGGTGTTCAAGCTCAGGTTCACGCTCGCCATGCAGGACCCGGACATGCCCCAGCCCCGCTACCACCATCTTATTTTCGTCGAGTCGAATGAACAGGATCACTCCGGCTTCAAGTTCCACGTCACTGGGGACATCACCTCAACCAACGGCATGGTGTACCAGTCCATTCCTTACCATGACCCCAAGCTCTCCAAAACGCTCCACTCCTCGGAGCTGCTCGGCTATACCGACGCCGCGAACTTCAAATCAGATTTCGACAATGTTCTCAGGGGCTGCCGTCCCCCGCCGCAGCAGAAGGCTTTCAACCCCAAAACCATGAAGACGGAGCCCTTCAAAAACAAGGATCCGAAGTTGACATTCTACGCTCCCGGGGAGGCCCGGAAACCGCTGAAGAAGTGCACCGAGTGGACCGAGGAGCAGGCCATTCCCGCCCTGCGCAATGCCAAGCCCATCGTTCCCAAGAAGGCCTCTCCGAGCCCGCCCGGTTCCCGTCCTGGCTCGCGTGGTGGCAGGAAGTGAGCACTTGGCCGGAAGTTGGAACTGGTGCGATGCTGTTCCAGGCTGTGTTTTGGAAGGTTGGAGAAGTGGGGGATTGGTTGGAAGACTCTGTACAGCCCAGGATGATGGCAGCTGGTCTGTAACTCTGTCGGCTACGACGCCGCCGGACGGTCGGTTCGGGATTCGGACTTCAGGCAGAGCCTGATACAAAGAATACATTCCAAGTTGGCTGGCCCATACCCGCTGACCGTTGTCCTTTGGCTATGATTGGTGGTGCTAAGACAATGTGTTTCTCTTGAATCTTGATTGTTCTAATCATTATGTTGAGTGAATGAGAGCTTGAGATCGTCATCGAGCGACATAATCCGATATTCAACTGGAATTTGAAACTTGGAACTTTGACTAAGCTGACTCTTGCCAGCTAGCAGATTAACCAACAGAGGGAACGCGCACTGTAGCTTCACCAATCAGAGCTGCAGCACAACGCTCATGCCCCACTTGGGGTCAGCTTATCTCACCAACTACGAATAGTTAGGTACCGAAGCTACTTAGTTTTCTCCGAAACTCGTTCAATATTTTTGAGGAATGCCCGCTCCACTGCCGAGCTGTCCCCAACATGCATCAATTTACACAACTGTGAACTGTCAATGATGGCGACCAATTTCCGACAACGTCAGTAACTCCAAGCTACGCGCGTCTAGACAGTATCATCATGGCGCCCGTCACCCCGCCAACGGCGCCAACGCTCCCGTTTTTCTGCGATCCGAGCGAGTTGCCTGCTCCGCTCCCGACCTTGGACGAGATCGTTGCAGCCGACCAGACCTTCCCAGGTAACGTCGACCACACACTGGCATACCAACAGGTCGCCCGCGTCAAGGACAAATTCGTCGTCAAGTATGGCGTGTCGCCCTTCGCGTCCGAAAACGAGGGCCATGCGCTCTTGCTGCTGGCCAAGTACCCCTCCGTGTCCATTCCGGTGCCGCGACTCTACGCCATGTACCGCGAAGGCGACAGGCTCTTCCTGATCATGGAATACAAAGAGGGCACGCAGCTCAGCACCGCTTGGGATAGTCTATCGGAGCACGACAAGCTCGACATCGTTGGCCAGCTGCGAGACATCTTCACCCAGGTGCGCCAGATCCCTTCCCCCGGAATCTTCAGCAACGTCACCGGCGGGCCCTTGCGACATCGCTTCTACTTATCGGTCGACCCAACGCCCGAGCTCAACGGACCGTTTCAGCACGAGAGGGATTTCTCCATGGCCATGGCGAGGCGGTCGCGGGAGAACTGGGAATCGAACGGGTACAAGCCCTGGACGGCCGAGTTTCTCGAGCGCCATCTCCCGACGGCCCTGGCCGGTCACCCCAGCGTGTTCACGCATGACGATCTGCAGCGCAAGAATATCCTGGTCTCCCAGGACGTTGTTGTCTCGGCAGACAGTGCTAACGGGGGCAGATGGCGTGTTACGGCTGTTGTGGATTGGGAGGGTGCTGGGTGGTACCCGAGCTACTGGGAGTATGCTTCCATGTTTATCGACTTTGTCTGGGATGACGACTGGCCCGAAAAGTTTGAGGGGATTGTCGAACCCTGCCCCCTTGAGGCTGGGTTGCTGAGGTTTGTGCGGCAGGATCTGGATTACTGATGGTGTGGTTACAATGAGATGCCCTCTTCCTACTGAGACTAGCACGGTGTTTTACTACTTTGGCTGCGAATCAGAGCTGTGATCATGGATTTAGACGGACCTGTAGGTATGTAGGCCTGGATTGTTCGAAGGTCGTTTTCAACCAATGTCGGCTGCATTGCACGTGCTGACTTTGTCGTGCTTAATCAATGCATGGCTGCTATCATCTCAGGGACTGGTATGATCGACCCCTTGGATCTGCTCGCGTCGCCCCCAGTCCTCCATGCATGAAGCGCAGTTCTTGTACCCAGTGTCATTTTCTCAGAACATAACGTACTGTTTAATGTCTGAGATGACAGCCCCAATCAGCCTCGAGTGGTCCGCTGGATGGATCCATGAGATCGTATGGTGGCCCAACCAACCATCGGGCTCAGTGTGCGCCTGAACGTAGAATCCCTTCCACGTCTCAAGTGGCTTGTTGTACGTCAAGTCGATGCCAAAGGGGCGAATATCTGCGGCCAGCCTGTCCATTTGATCCCACGGCGACTCACCAGCCTTTGGCACCACCGGTAAGGGATTGAACGGCTCGTGTTGCCGAAAGCACAGCGGAGAAGTGGGCGAAAAGACTATGGCCAGGCTGCGCAGCGGCATATTCTTCTCCACCGAAGCCAGGGCAAGGCGGCGCAAGAAGGCCTCCTCATGGTGGTCAAAGTCGTTGACGCAGACCGCTTCGCCGTGATGTCTGCCAAACGTCCACTCGAATGTCTCAAGACGGGGGGGAAGGAGGACAACTGCTTCGTCGTGATGAGACCCGGTAAGCCAACGTGACAGGCTCAGGAAAGTCAAGAATTCAAAGAGGGTGAAGGTGACGCGTGAGAGCGAGCCGCGGAAGGGGGGATATTGTCGTTCCCAGTCCACTAACAGCGCTGGGAGGCTAGCACAATGATCGACGCAAATGCTCTTCAGCGAGAGACGCTGAGGGCTTGAGACGAGTGCCGAGCAGACTGTTTCCAGATCGACATGAGAACACCTACTCCGGTTGCGGCAGGGGTATGTGAGTTTCTCCAGCTTTGCCGGCCAAGAACAGAACCGTGAGAGGGCGGGCATTGGATTGCTGTAATAGTTTCTGATGGTGAGCTCGGTGAACTAGCCATTGCCTCGTATCTTCTGTAGACTTGTTAGTTTCCGAGGCGATTGTAGTGAATATCTACCTAGGTGTGAGATGGTAACGAGCACCGTACCTCTGGTAGTTCGTATTGCGGCCTGGCGGGGGAATACAGCTCATTGAGCCCAACCAGCTGCACCTTTTTAAGTTGGGGAAGTAGGCCAATGGCCAGTAGCAAGTCGACTACGGCGCGAGAGCTCAACTGTTTCAAGTTGAGTCCGCTCGGCGAGGTCACGGCGGTTTGGTTCAGCCTGGTCATATTCGTGGAAGCCAGATTGAGCAAGGGCAACATGATCTCTTTGTTGCCGCCAATAACGTTGTGAAAGCGCAGGCTCTCGGTGTTGCTGAGCCACTCTATTAGGTCTTTGCCGCGCTGGAGCATGACCGAGTCGTCCAAGAACACGGCCGAATCAGTCCATTGCAAGACAGAATCGTTCCACCTCTCGTCACCCATGTCAAAGACTAGCTCCCTGCAAAAGCTTCGATGGCTGGAGTTTGACTTCAGAGTGCGGTGGAGGAGGTGCAACGTCTTGCCGACGGCATCATTCCGGTACAAGTACATGTCTTGTCTGATAGTACCTGACATGGGTAAAACAACCCAAGCAAGCCATCCCAAGTCCCCTCGTCGTTGATGATGGTTTCGAGTGTGATTATCAGTCGGGAGTAGAGAATGGGCGTGGCAAGGCGCTGGAAGTGGCGGCACACCAGCGTCATGGCGCGTCGGTCGGCATAGAGAGTGCGGCATCCGGCATCGTCAATGTCTTCAGGCCATGCCGCGGCTGCCGAGATGATGCTGACCAGCAACTCGTCGGGGAGATGGAAAATGTGGCCGGGCGGCAATTCTGGTGCCGCGAGATCAAGACTCTGCGGTTGCGATTCTTGCGAAGTCACCGTAGGCATCGACATGTTGTTGTCTGGGCTGTCGTTTTCCAGAGTGTCGACAAGTAAAATATGGTGATGGTGTGCCAGTGAAACGTAGGGATTTGGGTGGCCTTTACTCTTTTGAGGTAAGAGAAATTTCTGGGAGGAGTCATGGGTGGGGTGACTGCTGCCTGCAGAAAAGGTTTGTTTTTCGCACTGTTCCGGCAGGCACTAAGTTCAAGTTTCCTTGGTGATTTTACCAAATCCATCCCAACATTTTCTGCTACCTGGTCTTAGAGGTTGTTTATTTCAAGATTCTTTCAGAGCCCGCGGCCCGCCATCACAAACATCGTGTTTCCTGCAGTCACCCGAATCTGTTTGAAAGGCAAACAAGTCCTGTCATGCAACCACTGGTTGGAGCAAACGATGCGCAGGAAACCGACGTTGAGCACCTGAATTGAAAACAACAGGACAAAAAACCCTGCGCCCTCCATCCCTTTGCGACTTGACATCCGTCTCTAATATCTCAACAACCCACTTGCATCATGTCATGCCCCTTTGAGTTTGTGCCGGTACTTGCGTTCAAAGGACAAGCAGCACCACAAACCGGCTCTCAATGCGTGTTGGATACCTTCGCTCCAGCCTCATGAGCTTGCGGCTTGACGGGATTATTTCCCAACAACAGAGTGAGTAGCCCTGGCAGCCCCGTACCTGGAGCCGCACCACCAGACAAAGGCAGACAGCAACGGGACTCCCAGGCCGACGCCGATGCCGACGCCGAGTCTCATCTCCCGCTTCTCGGCCCACCGGAGATCGGCCTCCTGCTGGCGGATGTTCTGCACCAGCTGATGGGCCCAGCTCGATTGGACCGTGAACTGGCTGCTGTAATAAGCATCCGGGAAGCCGGAGCCGGGCTGGCTGATGCGGATGGTGTTGGCAATGCCGCTCGCGGCGGACGCGGCCTGCTCCGGGGACGTGTCGGGGGCGTGCGGCGTGGGGAAGTCCTTCAGGATGGAGAAGGGGTCAAAGGTGAAAGCTCCCTCGGTGGCCGAGGTCGTCACGTCTGCATGGTTGGACGACTTGGTCAATCTCATTGTCTAATTCAAGGAGAACTTGGAAGAAGGACCAAGGAACACGCACTGGTGCTCCACATGACGGGAAGAGCGCTCGCCGACCTCGTCTCGTCCCCGTCTCGGAAGGGACTACCGCCGAATAGCCACTCGACGAGAACATCGGTGCCCGGCTGCGCCTGGCGCCAGCGGATTTCGTACTCGACGCCATGATAGAGCACAGCGTACGACGCCGCGGTATTGCCTGGAATCAGCGCATCCCCACCCTCTGGGTAGGCGCAAGACTGCCCGTTCCCATCGCAAAAAATGAATGAAGAGAGGCAGATTCCTTGGTCGTTGCAGGTCGTGTCCGTCGCGGGGTCAAAGGCCGCTGAGACCGATGACAGAGCCGCCAGGGCGAAGAGTTTGGAGTAGAGCATTGTGTTTTCTTGTTTGCCCGCGTTTGGGCAGTTGAGTGAGAGCGGACGGGCAGATGGTAGATGCGACGGCGGGAGGTTTTGTCGCCCGTACGGGCCCCGTACCTTACCTTAGGAAACCTTAGTGGTTGGCAGCACTTGCCTTTTTTGATAGCCCTGCCGCCAAGAAAAATACAGTCAGACGCCAAGCTCCAGGCAACTGGGTCCTTGATAAACCCTGCAGTGGAACGCGAGTAGCGCCGCCTTGGCCCGCAATCTGGGCGGCATTTGGTCAACGAGACAGCTCCCGTTCTTGCCCCGGTTGGGCTGAGCAAGGGTACGAGGGGTCAGCTGATGGAGTCCGGCAAACACGGCATGTCGGATGATCTGCAGGCCCGGGCAACGGCAGCTAGCAGGGTTTTGGTTAGGTACCTCCACCTATGTACAGTAGCTGATAAAACACGGCAAAAGCCAAGCCAAAACCCGCCAAGCAGGAAAAGTCAAGACGAAGTGAGCACTTGTGCCGTCAGCGGCTGACGGCACAAGCCTTACTACAACATCGAGATCCAATCGCTGTAGGGCGTCGTACAGGCAACGGCTCTGGTTGGCCGTGAGTTCCCGGGCTACCTCCCATACCGGCTCAGGGGTTTATCAATGGCTTCCATGGTATGTAGCTCCAACCTGGAAATCACTGACACGCGCCCAGGCCGTTTGTTATCATCAAGATTGGCGCCTACATACCGCTCAGCGTCACTACTCCCTGTGGTTGAGTGGTTGCCAACTTGCCAGTGAACTGTGCCCCGGAAGGGCAGGCACGTCGGGCCGAGTTGAGTCCATCTCGTCCTGATTCTGCACTTGGGGCTTCTTGCAGAAAGAAGCGACAGCCTGTGTGCACTGTACTTCCAGAAAGGGAAAATGCTCACCAACGGGCTTGGCCACGTGCGACCAATATTGCGGTACGAGCTGAAAGAGCACGCCAGGCACCGAGCTGACCACCTGCAGCCTTCCTATTCGGTCGAGATAGACGCCCATTTACGGTTAGCCAAAGCAGATAAATGAGTCGAGGCTGACATTGCCCTATTCGACGCCGACACCATCGCTGTCTGCCATGTACGAAGTGTGTCTGTTCACTGTTCACTGTTCAAATTGGTGACGATATACCCACGAGATCATGGTTGTTGTCTCTGACTCGAGGCTCCGACCAACGACATGAAGCAATGCCGAGGTTCCATGCTGTATAGGTACCTTAGGTGATAGGTAGCCTCCCAGCCTTGCGATGGGCAAACGAAAACAAAACATGTCGGTCTTCAAGATGAGGAAACTTGGAAGTGCCAAGACTGTTGTGTACTCTGACAGTCTGCAGTAAGCACCGCGTATGCATGATGGGTTCGTCGATAGTACCACATTCCTATTTTACAAGTGCCCAACCAGGCTCCATCGCAATCTTGGCCGAGGTCGCAGCCGACGAATAGGTATGTCTCTCACCCTCGTATAGCTTCCCGAACAAGCAAGCGTTGGTGGATCGGGACGCCTCCTACTCGAAAGTTCTTCCCAGCCCTGGCGCTGACAGCCTCCATGTTGGGGGCACTGACTTCTCGAAGAGGGAGTGAGACCCAGATTGCGCCCGTGGCGTGCATCAACATGTTCGACAAGATCTTTGAGGTTCTCCGGGATGAGAGGGACGTAAGCGGAAGGAGATCATGTATATAAGGGAGGCCAGAGGCGCCGAGTTGCACAACCAGGCCAGCAACGCAGAAAGCTTGTGATCGAGAACTCATCCGCAGTCTTCACCCCAGCGACAGCCTTAATATCCCCTCTTGTTCCTCAACATGGCCACCGCCTTCGGAGTCTTCACGGGCATCCTCACCGTCATAGGGTTCATCCAGTCCAACACCCCGGACAGGCCCAACCAGTACGAGACCAAGTTCCGCATCCACGTCGCTCTCGATAATCCGCACAACGGCCCGAGCAACGCCGGGGGCGACGCGCCGGACATCCGTGTCTGGAACCAGGCCGGCCAGTTCCTCGGGGGCACCTACGACCCCGGCCGGGTGAGTTCGGGCTCGTTCCGGGACGTGACGGTCCGCCTGAGCCAGCCGCACCAGCCCACGTACGCGCTGTTCACGGGCAACGACGACGCCATCTGCATTGCCTACATCACCAACAGCTGGGCCGACGGGCAAAAGTACGCCTGGGTCGGAAACTGGGCCGACAGCTCGTCCTGCAGGCAGAGCTGGTAAGAGTCCCTCGGCCCCCCTTCTTCCCTCTTGTCGTTTGTGAGCTAACAATGGTACGCCCATGACATAGGTATTATTCCAACATTGTGCTCGATGGCAAGTCGCTCAACTGCGCCTGGATCGATCGCAACGGGGATCTGCCCAAGACGGCTTTCCAGACGCACATTCACGAATTCGCCGATGTTTCTGCCAACCAAGGCAAGGGCGTCAGCTAGTAAGCTCCCGTCGCCATGCTGCAAAACGCCTTCGATCCGACGACTGACTGTGAACACCCAGTTACTGCGGCAACAATCCCTCTCTCAAGTGGTACGAGCACTGGGAGCCCAACTCCATATCGTACTGGGTCACGCCCCGCAAGCGCGGTGTTGTCGAGGGCGGCGGACCCTGGGCCCGGGATGCCGAGGACGCTCAGACGGCTGTTGCCGTCGGCCCGGTCAAGCCCGGGAGCGAGAACCGCAAGAAGCTGTCAGGCGCGCGGCCGGCCTTCAACGAGACGCGCCTCGTCCGGTCCTCGCGGCCCGAGCACAGCGCCGTCACGCTGTGTGAGAGCGACTCGTCGGCCGGGCCCGACCTGGTCTCCCTGCACGAGGGCAAGTTCTGCGACATGAAGACCCGCGAGATCCTCCCCCTCTGCGACGGCCCGGGCGTTGCCAGCGGCGACTGCTTCGATGACAGCATTGCGTCGCTCCGGGTCCGCGGAGGTGCCCGGCTGTCTGGCCGAGACGTCGCCGTGGATACCAAGGAGTATTCCGAGGTTCTGGAATGGGGGGCCTAGATGTGTTTCTTCTTGTGTGCCTGGGTCTGTGCTGCGCCCACAGATTGGAGACAAGGCGCGGCGTCCATGACGCTGTAGAAGACGGGGCCGATATCGAAGGTGCTGGTTCTGAGGCTTCCTAGTTAGATAGAGTAGCTAGTAGTCTGGCAGTTGCGTCAAGAGGGGTGCAAGGGGCAGGTTTTTTTTTTAGTTCATTCGGTACTCAACTTACCAACTTACTAGTAACTATGTTTGGAATGTTATATTATTATTATTCCTACACCGCTATGCCCTGGGGGCGTGCCGGACCTTCAACTTTTTACTATACAGGAAAACCGCGCCCCTGCAGGTCGGATGAAAAACCCATATCGAAAATCAAGGAAACGATCAGTGACTGAGCCTGCAAATACAAAAAGAGAAGGCCTCCTGGCCTTCGAAGGAGGGGGCATCAGACCGCAAGCTCCAGCTCCAGCTCCAGCCTCCTGGCCAGATTGTACATCGGCAGCCTCCCTGAGTCCATCAGCCAGCCTAGGAACCTCCGTGCTAGCCGTGCAGCTGTGGGACTGACCCCCTGTAGAACAGAGTAAAAGTCCCTTCGCGTTCGAACATCAGCTCTCTCCCAACTTCGAGCCAACGGTGGCGCCAGACACCACATCACCAGGTGTTCGACAGTCTCTCGCCCTTCCCCACACTCGCAGCTGGGTGTCAAGACCTCTGGAACGCCCCGTTTGAAGAGGAAGTCCCAAAGGCCTATCGCCCCAGTTCGGATCTGGACCAGCAGCGAGCTTTTCGCCTTGCTTAAGCCCTCGTGCCTCTTTAGGGTTTTGTCTTTGAACAGGGTCTCCTGCTGGTGATCGAAGTCATCGGCTGGCCTTGTGACTGCTCGGCCATCCCGTTCCTTTAGCCACCTCTCCTCCCAAGCCTCCTGCACTACCCTGTCTGTGTCGGCTGTTCCCCCTGTCCAATCTGCGATTGTGATGGCGGCTGTTTCCACTGCTGTAGGCTTCTGCGGTCCGAAGGCTCGTGGCCGACCCCTGCCGTTCTTCCTCGAGTTGAGTCTCCGGTAGATATCGTTGCTGGCCCTGTGGATGATGCTCCTGCAGTCTTCTTCGCGCCTTGGCCGCCAGCTAACGAGAGCATTCGCAGTCGGGCCTTAAAGTCAGCTAGTCGCTTGTTGAAGTACAGGTCCAGCGGTGGCACCCATGTCTCTGTTTCAAGGTTTCGAATAGGAGTGGACTTGAAGGCCCCTGCTACTATCCGTAGGCTCTTGTTCTGGGCTTTGCTGAGGGCCAGGGGGAATAATGATCATAGGAATGGTGCAAATCTCGCTTCCCAGAGATCCCGCCTGGCTGGCCGGCGCAATACCAGATAGGCAAAGCCCTGCCTGGTCACCTGGTAGACGAGGGGAAGCTGGTGCTCTTTCTCGACGAAGAGATCGCCTCCCGTGCTCCGAAGCGCGGCAAGCGGCGCAAGGCCGAGACGCAATGGCTAAGACGGAAGGGAAGCAGAAGAGGCGGAAGAGGGAGAGCCCGTCGCCGATTGAGGCAGCCGACGTAATTGTCGTTGGCGGGGGTCCGGCGAAAGATCCAGACTAGAAGTCAGAGCCAGACCTTGACAACATGGATCCCGATCCGGACTCGGCCATCGGAACCTCCACGCTCAAACTACAGTATAGCACCGTACGACTCTACTCTAGCACTATTATCAACCTCTACGCGCAGCAGAAGACGACAGGCGAGAACCCGGCTCCGCACCCAAACGGCCTCGCAAAGAAGGCGCTGATGCGGCATATCCTACGAAAAACCGCGTGCCGGAGCCGGAACGAGTGGATGGACCGGATCCTCAACACGATTAAGGACGGGTATTCACCGGCAAAGATCCCCGAGCATACGGCAGCAGCCTGGCGGCTCAGCGACGTAAACAGCGGCGTCCGGACGAATGTCGACTTCCTTTTTGGCAACCATATGCTCTTACGGTTGAGCAACAGGCTGCACCTCGAGCTGGCCGACTGCTTTTGCCTGGATTTACCGAAAGAAGGGGTCAAGATGGAGGCGGGCGGTGTCCCGACAAAGGCCTTCGTCGTTCTTATGAACCAGGGGAAGACCAATCAGCACGGTCGGGTCGAATACGGCTCTTGTTTACGGCATCGTGATCCGGAGGCCTGCCTTATAGGCCAGCTTGCCTTTTGGCTTTTCTTCCGTTGGCAGGTCGAGAGGACCGCCGCCGAGCCGTTCCCAGACTTCAGCCGGCCGGAGCTGTGGTATCAGACGAAGGTCCTGCGCCGGAGCGAGGCAGATTACACAGGCCAGCTCTCGTACGCAACAGCACACAAGTGGGCCTTGGACTTCTATGGTATGTGCGGCATCAACACGGGCAAGGCCACCCACGCACCGAGGGTAGCAGCGGCGCAAAATGCCGATATGGCAGGGGTGTCAGATGCGCAGGTAAGACCAGCCCCGTACTGGCTTAGGGAAGGGCGGGGAGGGGGTCCTTATCGAGCATGGCGGCGGGGGGGGGGGGGGGGGGGGGGGGTGGGGGGGTTTTGTTACTTACGCTGATCATTCCTCATGATTAGATCCGGCGCGCTGGCCGGTGGGAAAACGGCGACCAGATGACGGGGTGTTATATCACCACGTTGCCGTTCGAGTTTATGCGCGCCACGGCGGACTTCGAGCCTGCGTGGGCCGGTAGTTACCACGTCCCAAGGGCAACAGTGCAGCTAGAGGCGTGGTTACGCTCGCAAATATGGCCGCAACTGAACCGCTGGCGTGATTTTGAGGCCGAAGACAAGGCTACCGGCGCATTCATCGAGCTGCTACACTGGCTGCGAGATGTCCTCTTGCAGGACGCCGTGTTCCTAAGGGCAAAGTATCCCGGCCACCCTGTCTTCCAGGAGCCGGTGTTCTGGTCGCCCCAGTTCTTTGCTACTAAGGTTAGGGAGGCCGCGCAGGAGAGCTTCGAAGACGACCGCGGCACTGCGATCTAGAAGGTGATCCCCGACGTCCCTAAGAAGCTTAGGAGCTTAGCGGCTTATCAGCTTGCCGTCGAGAAGGCGGTGGAAAGAAGGCATGCCGAGTTGGTACAGGTAAAGATACTCAAGGCGGAGATCGCCGACATACGCCAGATGGAGTACCAAGTTGTGACCACCTTTACGCCCGGTGGGAGGCTACACCGTACCGAGCAGTTCACACGCCGGCAGGGCACGAGGTTTCCCCATCACCGCTGCCCGAGCCACCGCGCCAAAGACCGGGAACACCGATAGTTGGACCGCCACTTACAGCGATCTCTACGCTAGACCGTCGAGCTGCTCCGGCTACAGTAGCCGCAATCTCGAGCTCTGCGGTACTCGGGGCACCAGCTATGGCCGTCGCACAACAAGGCCCGCCGCAGATACGCTTCCCACGTACGCTCCGTACTGTTGGGGACCTTTATCGGCTCTGGCGCCACGGGTTCGCCATGATGCCCTCTATTGACGAGTTAGAGAAGCGGTGGGGCTCACGATGGCGTCTGCGTGACGAGAGGCAGCTCTTCTCTATGCGGAAGGTCGTTATAGACGAGGTCGTGAGATTCGCTTGTGCTAGGGGCTGGCCAGAGGAGGATGCGGTCCATGAGCTTGGAAAGCGGCGGGCTGAGGGCGGGAATCTCTCGCTAAATGCTCTTGCAAGCAGCTCAAGGCGGCCCAGAAGTCGTAGAGGCCGTCCCTGAATTTGAGAATGGATAACGCATGAACGCATGATCGTACAATATCGTGTGACTT
>MU863684.1:0-18961 GCA_033575675.1 Parathielavia hyrcaniae | reverse complement strand
AGCGTAGCTTCGGGCACGTTGTAGATTGCCGCGGCTTTTCGGCGGCTAAGTTTTCCATCTCGTTGAATAGCTTCGATTGCTAGGATTATCTGGCTTTCTTTACAGAAGGTTGCCATTAGTGGTTGTAGAGAAATACTGTGCAGAGGATGGAAATGTATGACGCGTGGAAAAGTGCGTCGCTTGGGGGTGGATCACGTTATTTCACTTTCATTTTGGGTCGAACTGCTGACTCAGCAAGCCTCTGGTCACGTGTAAGAACGTGTTGTGATGATTAAAACGGTAGGGAACGTGTTCGTGCTCAGTTTGATCTCTCCGTTTTTCAATTCCGTTTTCCGTCTTTTTCTGTGGTGTGAATTTAATGTCGCCTTTGTTGTGACCACACTTCCGCTAACGCGTTGCGAACCCGCTCTTAGCCAACCAAGTAGATTTGTATTGGCATGTCAATCGGTTGATGTGAATTACTTACCCCAAGGTTGTTCCAGTCATAGTGAGATTTTACAATGATGAACATAAAACGCCTTCAACCAACCTCCCTTGCTGTGCGCCTCGCCAGCTGGCCAAAGAACCGAAACTCAACAACTCAGTCACGACAAGTTGAACAATTCTCAAGTAAGAGAAGACCAGCATTGTGATTGGAGTTACTACAACCGACATAGAGGTTTGATTGCAGGGATGTCGAATGAATGATTGTTGACCATCACAGGTTGACCATCCCCCTGCCATGTTCCATGATGCCTCAGAACTCTCTTAGGCTTCCCAACCCCAGCCCAGGTCTTGATCAACTCGAGAATCCCTCAAGTTCAAGGTGGAACTGAATTTCCTTCGCACTCAAGATGATAGCATTAGTACAACCCCTGATGAAACCCAACCTCGACAACCACAACGCAGAGCAGAGTCAAGCTCACCAATGCTGGCACTGGACACTCGATGTTTAGCAAGTGCCGCACTCAAAGGAGTTACAGAATTGGGTGCAGCCGAGGGGGCGGCACCAGCATCTACCCTGGTGGCAAAAGCCATTGACAGGGCAGCCGCGGCGCTCGAGGGTGGAAGCCTCAGCCTCAGGGGCAGGGGCGGCAGCGGCCAGTGAGACGAAGAGGGTGAAGATGGTGATGAACTTCATGTTTAAGTTCTTTTGTGCCTTCTATCTGAGTTTGTGCTGTTGTAGACTTGTGAGTTGATGAGCTGGAATTGATGGTGTTGGAGTAGCAGGAAAGGCTGATGGGAGCCGGTACTTATAGACCTCGAGACGCCGTGATCAGGAAACGAGAGCTGATGTACCAGTCACCTTGGCTTTCACATTCGAGCCTGAGGGCTCATTATTAGGCTAAAAGGCTAAATGGAGTTACAGGGGCGGTTTCCCGTGTTCTTGGTGTTGGCAACCGTCAGTGCTCTCGACAAGCAGCGTCTTTCGCGCAGCGCAAATGGACTTGACCAGGCCTCTGAAGTGAGGAGATCCCGCATAGTCTCGAGATCACGTCCTCATGTCATCAGGATCTCTCATCTCCAAACGGCAAAGTATCGTCGCACGAATCCATAGCCCTGAAATCGCCGAGACCTTGTTCTGATCCTGTTCTGGGCATAGCACTCGAGCTTGAATCGGGCAGACATTCCATCGAAAACGCTCCAATGGAAATCCCGCTAGGTGCCCAATAGGATATAGACGAGATAATAGTGGGTCCGAGGAATCCTACCCGACCTGCTCGGGCAGGTTTAGCTTTGAGTGGTTGAGGCCCTGAATCGTTTCTGCACCCCAATATAGCAGCAAACTCCTCTAGTCGGATTGGTCCTCGGCGTCTTCCGTATTAACGTACCTCGCTCTGGCCAATTTAATTGATACTGTACACCAAAACAGGATTTTTCCTGTCACCCCGCTGTATGCCTATATGTCACCACCACTCTCCCTCTTAAATGCATCACAACCACTTCGGCCTTTGGAATTTTCGGAATACAACCGGATCTCTATAGCAAGTCGTTTCGAGGATGGGCTTTCAACACCATTCAACACCGAATAAATCCAAGGTCATAGGAGCCGTCAAATTCCTCCAGGACAGACGCTTTTTCCACACCAACGGGAGAGCAAATAAGGCCGATATCTTCCGACAATACGGCGTTTCTCACGCTACGGGACATCGGATCATCAAGCAATACGACGAGAAGGATTTCGAGCCACGGACCTTCCATTCAAACCACCTTTATTCAGATCCCCGGGTCGGAAGAAAAAGCTCGACAAAGAAGCTCTCATCCAGATCGAAAAAAACCATCACGGAGGGCGGGTTTGACGGCCGCATTCTTACATAGGATGCCATTCCAGCTGCTGCAGGTCTCGACATCCAAGTCTCTGGTCGGACTGTCCGTCGAGCACTCCAGGAGCTGAACTTCCGGCGTTGTATCGCCTGCGAGAACGAGTACCGCTCGAGCAAATCCAAGAAGAAACGAGCGGAATATTGTCGTGTGATGCTCGAGAGGTACCCAAAGAAGGAGAATTGGTACCGTGTAAGGTTCTCTGATGAGAGTCACTTTGGATGGGGACCACAGGGCAAGATATGGGTTCTCCGGAGGCCGTGGGAGAGGTACTGCCCGGATTGTTTGGTTGAGAAGGGAGCTCCGCCGGAGAAAGATATGAAGAGGCTTCATTGTTGGGCAGCCGTTGGTCACGATTTCAAGAGCCATATCGTATGGTACAATGCTTCTAACGGCAATGGAAAGATGACAATGGAGGTGAATAGGGACCAAATCCTAAAACCTATTGTAGGCGAGTGGTTGAGGAATGGGGAGTCTTTTGTTCTGGATGGAAGACAACGATTCTGGACATGGAGGGAAGAAGGGAAACAACATTGTGGGGAAATGGAAAAGGGAAAACGGCCTCGAGAGCTACTTCAATTGCCCTTTGAGTCCTGACTTCGTTCCTGTCGAGAAGGCCTGGCAGTCTCCTAAGCAGTACGTGAGGAAGAGGCCCTGTTGGGACGACCAAATCGTCAAAGAATTGGCTGAGGAAGGGTGGGAGGCTCTTACGCAAGAGGAGATCAATTCCTGGGTCGACCAAATCCCCCAGATTCTTCAGAGGTGTTTAGATTTAGAAGGAACCATTGTAACGGGCTGTGCCCGAGGTGGGCCTCGGTAACCCTCAGCCAACCCTGACCTCTGGATGAAGCTATTCCCAGACGCCCCACAGCACACCGATCATTCTAGCAATGCGCTCGAGCCACTTCACTCAACGATAAAGCAGCCTCCAAACTGCCAGAACGTCTTGTCTTTCCTTTTCTTCCCCAAGCTTAGTGTACTCGTAGAGTCGTCACCAGCTAGTTGCGATATACACCTGGGACCGTTACACAAAAAGAACATGAGCCAAAATAACGGTGGAGAGAACAAAATCTTGGGATGCGGTTGCTGACTCAGCACACCCGGCGCACCGCTCGCCCGGTGTTTTGCCGGACGCGATCCCGTTCGCGTTCCCGGACCGTCGCCGCCTCCGTAACGACTACAAACGGCGCCGGCGACGGGGGCCAGAAGGCGTCGCCCATTCTACTTCGTTCACACCCGTCGAGTCTTCCGGAACGCCTCCCGCGCATTCGCGCTGAGATGCGTTGTTGGCGCCAGGATTCCGTCCCCTGTCGATGCAGACGAGGCAGAATGTTGGCGCAGGTTGTTCGGGGCTGTCGTCGAGGATGCGTAGTGCGGGCTCGCTCACGCTGTCGAAGCTCCCGTCTCAAAAACGTTGCATACGCATGCAGGAATGCATAGGTACGCCGCTTGCTCGCCCCGCTCACCCGCGCTCGTGTGACAAAAGCGGCGAGTGCTCACCCTGGCTCACCCGGATTGGCGGGTAAGCTGGAGCCATGCACGCGAGAATGCCGTACCAAACTCGCGGGGGCGGAGCATTGAACATTGAGCGGGAATCCTTGCCGGTGTGAAGGCCGGTGTGAAGGCGACGAAATCGATGCCCAGGATCGTTGGGTAGGCATTGGCCAGCAGATTCCTTGTTATCAACAGAAGACTGTTGAGGAGGATGGGGTTAAAGTCGCTCCTAGCTCGACGGATGGGTTACTATCTTTATTGTGATGTAACGTACTTTATAAGCGAGTCGGTCGCTTTCTATAACCCTGTGAACACTCTCCTCAAATGCTACCTACAACATAGGAACTTACGATAATTACATCAGAAGCAGCTGACTCTGATGCTTCTGCAACCTCGGGGCAAGTGCGGGCATTATGGCCAGGCTTGCCGCACACACCACAGCAGCGAACCCTCGTACGAACCCCCCCTACACCACCACCCTCCGGCTGCATCTCCTGTACTCCCTCCCCACCTACGGCCCCCTGACCTAGTAACTCCTGTGCACTCTGTACTGCAAGTAATCCTCCAAGCTGCACGCGTGTTATTTTAGCTCTCCGGCGCTTACTAAGTGCCTCGTTGGCCTTACGGAGCGAAGCGTTCTCTGCCCGAAGGAGGGCCACCTGGTGCATCACAGCCATCGTACCCTTGATAAGCTGGTCCACAGCAGTCAACATCGAAGTCGGGGAGCTATTTTGATGGTTGGCATTACGAGTCTTGATGAGCGTTGACTGCGAGTCGGCTTCTCGGGAGTTGTGTGGTGTCTGGAAGACCCAAGGTTGTGCAGTGCCGGGCCGTGAGGTCGGAGGTGTTGGTGTACGAAGCTTGACATCCAGCTTGGAAAGCACCTTCTTTGGATCGTATGGCACAAGGCCAGACCCTGCGAAGCCACCCTGGATATTCCTCTCTGTCATAGAGACAAAGAAGGCCTCGCGGAAGCCACAGAGGAACTCGAGCTTGCTCACGTGGTTGATATGCATCCGCATCAAGTCCTCAACCTGGCGACCGTATGCCTGCTTCAACGGTCCAAAGCAGCCAACATCGAGTGGCTGGAGCAGGTGGGAAGAATGCGAGTCATGCAGAGCGTGATGATGTTGTTCTGCTGGCAATGGAGCTCGAATTCGGTCGAGTGGTGGCTCTCGTGGCCGTCGAGGATTAACAACCGATATTCGCCTTTCGTACGAGGTGCTGTATGGAAGTCGAAGTGCTTGATCCAGTCGCACTCGGTGTACCAGTTGGCGAGGTGGTACTGCGCGGCTAAGATGATGAACGGAGGAATGGCCCAGCCGAGGGCATTGACACCCTGGCTCGCCCTGGCCAATTTAATTGATACACTGACGCCACTACCCAATAGACTTGAACAACCACCACCCCCTCATTTCCCAGCCCAAATCAATAAAAGAGTATGCATTCTAATAGCCAGTCATGGCTGTAACGGTCCCAGGTGTATATTGCAACTAGCTGGTGACGACTCTACGAGTACACTAAGCTTGGGGGAAGAAAAGGAAAGACGAGACGTTCTGGCAGTTTGGAGGCTGCTTTATCGTTGAGTGAAGTGGCTCGAGCGCATTGCTAGAATGTTCGGTATGCTGTGGGGCGTCTGGGAATAGCTTCATCCAGAGGTCAGGGTTGGCTGAGGGTTACCGAGGCCCACCTCGGGCACAGCCCGTTACATTTCAATGTCAGCCGCGTCTGCTTGGGTCACGTCCGATTCATTATGATAGGTCCATAGTCCAAGTTGCTGTCATACTGATAACCGTCCATATCGGCTTCGTCATCATCATCGTCGCCCCCCTTCACCTCAACCACGATGCACTGAGAAACCTGCTCGTTGAAGTGGATGTGCTTTTGCCCATCACTCCAAGAATTAAACCCAGATGATCTCGTCGAGGAGGACAAGCTGGTCCCATCTTGACTCACCCCGCGCGACGGGAACGGGGAGGTGATGTAGTCAGTATTAGCTCGCTCGAGGAACGGTCCCCTTCCTATCCTTTTTTACCTCCCTTCCTGCTGGACCTGCACCGCTGCACGTACTTGCTTCATGAGCGAGGAGGTGGAGGGAGATCCCCCGAGCATGATCTCCCAGATGCTTCTCTTCTTCAAAATCGGCTTCTTGTTGCCGAATGAGTTCGACTCCGACAGCCTGGTACTGTAGAGCTCGTGTGGTTCAAACTCGACGTGTCTGTTTGTAAAGGGCCATAGAGCCATCTTACGTCGTATTCCTCAAGCCTGTGGCAAGTTAGACAATCTTCCATACAAACAGCCCATGGTTGGCATACCAGTTCAAAATCTTGGGCGAAACCGTGTCCAACTTGTTTTTAAACTTCATCCACACCCTCCACGAAGCAATCTCCAACCGGGCAGCGTTATTGTAGTCGCCTCTCCTCGACACGATAAGCTTCCACGACTCCCAAACATCCTCCTCACGCCAGCTATGTGACAGATAGTCAACATGCCGGGAAGGCTGTACTCGCACTGCTATGTCGTCTTCGGTTCTTCCTTGGAGTCCCGGACTGCGGGGTCTCGGGGTGGCGGCCGGGCCGTCCTGTCCATTCGGCGAAGCGGCATCCGAATCGCCGATCTGCAGACTCGGCGGAAGTTCCTGGTTCCCCAGGTGGCCAACGTGATCCACGTCGTCGTATCGCTGCGAGGAAACGTCTTTAGGCGTGGGTGATGCCTCATCCGAACTTGAGGCCAAAAAGGAGTTTGTACCTGGTGTCGACGAGCGCGACAGGTCTGCAGATCAGCGTGTGTGTCCTGCGGGGACGACGGAGCCGAGGAACTCGCCGGTCCTGTCATCGACCTGCGGCCGGCACGACGGCCTTGACGCGGCAGACATAAACCCGGCACATGCGGTCCGGGTCGCACGGCTCCGACAACTTGCTCGAGCCGCAACAGATATCTGCCCTCACAGCAGCACGCGGCCGCCGAAGCCGAGCCCCTCCTGGTTGGCACCTACGTCAAGGACACGGTCCGGTTCGACCACGCGGGACGCAAGTTCAAGACGCAGCCCGACCAGTGGTCGCAGTGACCCCGCCTGAGGCGTAGTAGATATGGATAACTTCGCCAGGCAGTGCGCCAGCACTCGCCTGGTTGATGACGCTGACCTCGGCTGCCCCCTGCCAAGCGAACTAAGCGGGCCCGGAGCGGCGCCGCCACGGACAACGGCAAAGCTCCCCGACTGGATGTCAATGGAGGGCCATTGACCCGGCGATCCGAAGCCCTGTACCCTGTCAGCCCGACCAACGGAACCCTGCTGTATTTGCCAAATGCGGTGACTGACCAGGGACAGGGTCTGCCGGATCCCGCGGTGGGGTAATCCACAAAACCAGGGCAGGCCTGGTGCCACCCAAGCCACCCAAACCTGGGATTTGTTGACATGGCGGGGTCCATTACACCCCTTGCCGCCTCTGCAGCTGCGCCAGAACGCCTCAGGCCGGGGGCCCACTCCGCTCTGGTCTGCAAATACTTACTCAAGGACAGGAGCAGCTTCCCCGGTCGGGACCAAGTTGGTTAAGATATTCGGACGGTCACTTTCCTCCTGATGATATCACTGCGGACCTCGCACGCAAGAGAAGCGAGCCTCATAAAATCGGAGCCGCCAACTACACCGCCAACGCACGAATTCGAGCACAGCGCTGCGACTAACACGCAAAGCACTACCAGCATCGGCCCAGCTCTCAAACAATCTACAACAATAACCAGCAGCTCTCGCCAGGGGGGTATTCGCGACGACAAAGAGCACACAGACTCTACTACAGTGATGCTGGCCCCGCCAAAGCGGCCTCGGTCACACGACAGGCTCGCCACCAGGGAGCGAGGCTTGGAGCGGAAGCGGCCGCGGCTGGTTGAAGAAAGTACCGACACAGCCGCTACGTTCATCTCGGTATACGGAGACGGGTCCGGTGCCGTACCTTCAGCAAGTATGTTCTTTCCTTTCCCCGCCGGCATATTGCCCTCCAAACAATAACTGACCCGCGCGAGTCGTCCGGCCCGAACCATTCCCTTCTGTCCCCGAACCCCTTGCAGCAGCCGTTTCCATTGAGGCGGAAGAAGATGCCGCTCGCCAACCGTCCTACCATTTCTACGATGCAATTCGGGGCATATTCTGCAACCTTCTAACCTGGCCGCCCCCCACACCTGTTGTCCATCAAAACCCCGTCCCTACAGTGGTCGATACGGCTTTCGTATCCGTCCTTGCGAAACCTGCCCCGTTGCTGGAGCCTGTCACTGTAGAGCCGGTACGTAAAAATCAGTCGCTATCGAACCGGGCGATGATCAATGAACAACCACAAGTCGAGTTTCCGCGGCCCGAACCCGTTCATTTTATTCAGCAGAATGGGCCACCAGCTTCCAGCGAGATTTCCCGGCAGTCTCGCTCCAGTGTCTAAGGTCATCATTCGACGGGGCCTGGAAGCAAGCGGACTGCAACGGCCGAGGACGTTTGAGACTTTTCGGTTGCTACAGGTGAGATACCTTCCGCATTGGGAAACCACTAGAAACATTTCAGCAAACTTGACAATGAACTCATTATCTTCCAGACTCCGTTTCGTCACGCGCCATGCCGAGATACACCCTTGAAGGCTGGGAAGCTCCGTCCCAAGCAGGAAGTAACTCCGCCGTTGTGGGGGTTTGAGTTTGAGCTGGGCTCACAGGCACCACTCGACTGCCAAGCTCCGAAGTGAACTCCTGAACTGTGTCAATGTACAGCCAAACGCAGACATCGAGAGGGGTGCTGGCGCGGCGAGGACAAAACACGGTGAAACAGGATGATTGTCTACGACATGTGAGTGTCAGGTTAAGGTAGGCAATGTCGAGTAGAAACAGAAGGGGGATAGACCCATTTAACCCAGTACTCGTCCGTCTGAGTTCACGTCCTTGCTGTGCCACCTTGTCGGTCCTCGCTCCGTGCCATCGTTGGTTGAAAGTAAGACACCAGCCACCGCGTCTTGCGGTGACGAGCAGCAGTGCCTGCTTAAACCGGGGACGAAAAGCCGTTGTTGCACCAGGGCAAGACGATCCAAAGATAGCACTGCAACGGTGCAGTCAGGCCGCAATCGGGCGTCACTCGGGTGGCTCCCTAGGTGTAGTGAAGGACCCTGGGCGGATTTGAAACCACGCTGCTGACCCCGCGTTGCTTCAATCGTGGCCGCTCGGAAGTAGGAAGCAAACATTGCTGGATAATCCCGACCCTAGAAGCCCGTATCATCCAGTCCCGCCCACAGTTGTCGTCATCAGCATGAGTCTCAGGGACCGACACCATGCCAATCTCCCCGGCCCCAGTGCCTAGTTTGTCGTCGAAACGGGACGAGAAACTTTGTCCGTTGCAAGACTCGCAGCATTGTAAGGGTCCGGCGATAAGACAGACGCCAGTTGTGCCAAGACTCGAACAGCAGATCGTGCATCACACGCCAGACGACCCGCGCTCTCCCAACCCGCAAGCCCTACTCCCGAGATGGTGAGCTTCATGTGCCAAGGAATAAGAAGGGAAAAAGCCGACTGTGTCGGTGACTGGCATATTGCAACTCAAACTGTTGTAATGGCGCAGTCATAAGATTTTGTCGTCCTCACGGACCTCTTATCAGGTTTCGGGGAGCCTTCTCCGTACGGCCACGGGAAAAGTACGGTGTCTTTGAGACATCCAACGTCGCTCCCACAGCAGGCATTGGGCGCAGCGGCGCGCCAAGAGAGGCAATCCCCCAAGTGTACAATACTGACTTGGCGAGCTAAGAGGGCGGTGGCTGCCGGCGGCCAAGTGCGGTCACCCGGCAGATGGTGCGTGGCGGACACACGGTGGTCGATCGTGAGGCAATCGGAAAGTACTGAGGTACTGTTGGTGTCTAGTTAGCTATTGTTTGCGTGCTGTCCCGCGCAGTTATGCTCCCGGTATGGGATCTAGGAGGCGAGACCCCGAGACGCTAGGTCGCGCTCGTGTTTCTGTTGTCCGCACGCTCCGTCAGCACCGCGATCTGGTGAATACAGCATCCCAGCTCATTGAAGACAGATGCGTCAGCGGTCCAGTCTGTAGATCTCCCGGCACCTTGGCGCAAACACAAGGCGCCGAAACCGATCGGCAGAAGTAACCACATGAGATGGCCACGGGTGTGCCACTCCTCATATTGGTTCCGGCAGATTGCCAAGGGATTGGAGTCCCGGGCAAAACTACTGTACTGTAAGATGTTGGAAAATCTGGTCTCCCGGTATACGTCCTTATGAGGGCTCGCCAAGAGGCCGGTTGTCGGTGATCGCGAAGGTGGCAGGGGCTGATGGCTTGGGTGGGCGCACAGCCAAGCTTCGATGATGGGCGCCAACGTACGGAGTATATCAGGTACTTTGTCTGTACTGTGGTACTGCGTGTTTTAGAGACGGCAGGAGGCGCTGTGTGGAAGCTTGGCCCGATTGCGACGCGCAGACATGAGGAAAGTTGCAGAATTGCCCCAAGCAGCCTATCGGCATTGCCCCTGACTAGCGGACGCTCGATCCCGGGTCCTCGTGCGGGACAACTTGGAGGATGATGCCGAAGGTGAGCAAACTGACTAACACATCAACCTCGTCATCAGTATTACAGAACGTGGTTAACTGAATGTGTTCAAGGCTCCTCACAAATCAGGATTCCTGTTGACTCGAATTGGGAGTGGCTTTGTAGGGGGTGATGCACTTGCCGAATCGGGCCGTGATCCTCGATGCCGAGACGATCTGCGTTGAGGTTGGGCGGCTTGGCCAGAGAGCCAAGACTTGTAGTTGTCTCATGTAATGCATTCCGTATAGCTACCTTAGTAGTAGAGACGTCGTAGGGCGAGGGAGTTGAGAGTGTTCCATTGTTCTGGGGGTAGGCAAGAGGGAAACCCCCGTCGGAGTGTTCTGCGGAAGTACCTTGGTTGAGCGGCATCTGCCGCTTTGATAAGAGACCTTGCACGATTTTACGAGGAAAGTGCCCACCAATCGGCTCCGTTCTACTGGTAATTACCCCACATTTACGTCCAAGTTGGTATCCACAACAGCGTACGGAGTAAGGCAGCCGGGTATTGCCTGAAAGCTTGCTCTCTCTTCAACTAGCCTGAGTAGCAAATTTGGGATGGACATAGGTAGGTTTTCCTTAGCATGGAAGCACCCAGCCAGGCTGACACACAGCCGTCTCACTCTCATACGTCGGACCAGGAAAGGCAACGGGCGCCAAGCGTAGTCCAATCTGATCTACATTGCTGTCATATTCTCGCTTGGTCGGTAAATACCCGCCAAGAGGTGGTGCGGACTTGCGCTGTAAGCTCCCGGTGGGAGGGGAATCATCTGGTCCGCCTTCTGAGTGCTCGCGGAGATGCGACCCCAAGGTGAGTGAGGTAGGATACCGCACAGATCTTACACATGCCCCATATAATCATGGAAATCATAAATATCGCGATCACCGGCCAGCCTCCGCTGCATCTCGAGATCTTCGATACCTTATCTAAATCGCACTCTTGCACCGAAGTCATGGATTTCTGTGCCGGGGCCGCAATTCAGTCTCCAAAGCCGCCCACATTGGACGATTCGCCCATTCTCCAACCATTCCCAACAAACTGATTTTGCGCTATTTTATCCGTGCCAAAGCCCAAGTGTATAACTGTCAAGCCATCACCACGGGTTCCTCTCTTACCTCGCAAACACAGACACACGGTACACCTCGACACCTCCACACCGCACTCTTCACTCCTCACCCTGCAAACCTCCTGAACGTCGACAAAATGGGCTCTGCTTTCTCGAGGTGCACATCGAGACACTCGGGTACTTCTGGATCCGGCGTTTCAGAGCTCGGGCAGAGGATCATCGACAGGCAGCCAAACTGGCTCATCCCGCCGACAAGATGGCAATCCCAGACATGCACCCACCAGCCCGTCCGCCACCGGACACCCACACCATATCCGAAAGATGACAGGAAACGAATTGAAGAACCCGCCAAGACAGCCTCCATCCATGTCCCGGATAAGGCTCTCGTCATCGAGAGCCCAGTGGTGAGCCACGTCGAAGTGGCCAGTCGATGTCGCAAGCGCGCCGCGACGCAACCATTCAAGGCAAACGTCCAAAAACCGCAAGCTGCGCTCACCATCACTTGGGAGGTCTCTCCTCGTGTGAACCGTTTTGAGCGGGTTCCATAGGCCGACACGGCACAGCAGAGACCGGCTGGAGCCTGGCCGGTCAAGCACACGCCCCACTCGACAAGTTGACCACTTCCATTCACACCGAAGAACTTGAAACCCACGCCACCACGAACCCCAGCACACTCCCAACACACCAACCGACACATCGTGTACCATACCATAAGAAGACGCCAAGATTAAGGAATCAAGTGTCCCCCATCAACGGAGCAGGAAGATTCAGCACAGGGCCGGGACCACGAGTCCACGACTGTCATGACGACTTCAGTTCAAGTTTGATACCCTCCAACACCTCCCTTCAAAACCAAGCACGGCATACCCCGTCAAGGAACTGGAAACATCAACGGCTGCCTCAAGCAAAAGCAGCCCGACACAAGCCAAGACATCTTCCTCGAGTTTTGGGGCAGAACTACATAAGGTTTGCCGCTGCACACCCACCCGACAAAGTTGTAAGCCTCCCGCCGACGATTTGGCCGTCTCTACCCGCGCCTACGAACAGCGGCTGCGTGTCCATTGTCGTCCCGCGCTCCTGCCTACCTGTGCTGCTTGGCGCTTGGCAGACGCAAAACACAGACCGAGGTATGTATGCTGAGTTGTCGAGTTGTTGGAGTGCGCTGGTCTTGCGGGGGACGGAGCTTGGCCCCGTGCTGCAGGCGGTAAGGAAGAATGGGGGTTGCTCCGATGCCTTCGTGTGGGCTGGGTTGGTATAGGAGACGGAAGGGGGTTGATGGGAGATCAATGGATGGATGGCAGCAGGACTTCAAGGGGTTCCATTGGCGTCGGTGGTGTTGCCATATCTTAGGTGTCCCTCCTTTCTGTAGCATTTCTTTTGTTCTTTGGTGTACGAGCATGGCGTTGCATTGAATACCAGGATCAAATCGGCATTGAACCCAGATTATGGGCTTTCGGCTTACTTCTTCCCTCTCTTGTATATCCGTCCGCGTTTTCCGGCATGTACGCATGTACGGTGGTGTAGATGGGCTGCCATCTATTGGAAACATGCTGTAAGGGGGTCCGTTGGCTCTGTCTAGTTGGGGACTTAGTCCTCAAGTCCACTGGCAAAGAGTGCCGGGACACTTACCGACGATGCCGAAGGAAGCCCCATGCCTGCAGTGGCCAGGCCGGCTGATGCCAGTGACAATAGAAAAAGAATGCCTGGACTCAGTACACCATCGCACGGGATACTCGTTAAAGTACCCGCATGATTGAATCTCGCCTACCTCCATAGGTACCTTGATGTACCACGGCGTTTCAAAAGCGTCCAGGGGTTTCCGGTAGCCCTTCCAGATGTGCAGGCCGAGTGCTTTCGCCGAGCATGGGCACACGAAATCGGGTTCCCATCTGGTGAGTTAATAGTATCGCCACAGTGGACAATTGGCCGCTTGTTTCAAGCTCGCAGGTTGTTGTGAAGCGACCAGGTGATGGACACCACGCCGTTGGCCTGAGCCGGTTCCGGCGTCGAAACCGCTCCCTGCAGTGCTAACCGGGGCTTTATCCGATACTCGCACTACAGAGATCTCCCCATGATGCCCATCCTCGACGGCATCGAGTGGAAGCCAGCTGGGTTCGCTGACATTGTGGGCAAGGTAGGGTTGAGGCAGGCTGCGGAAGAAAACCTGGGACTGCAGGAGCGAGGCTATGCGTTGAGGTATCATGGGGGTGCTGGACTCGAGAGGAGGAGTTGTGGGTAGGGGAGCACTTGCATAACCGGAGTGCCGTGGTGATAGGGTACCTCGGCGCTTCCTGTTCTGGAAGACATCCAACTCCCAAGGTAATACCTCTACCCTGACCCAACTACGGGATGTCAAACCGTAATATCAACGATCCGGCGTTAGCCTAACCTGTGCTGAAGACAACCTTCATGCCTTCCGTCAACAACTAGGTAGGAATCTTACAACGTTGAAATTAAATGCATGAAGCCTTGGGATATAAGTGTAAGTGGAGATGTGTCGGGGGTGGCATGTTCGGCACCTCGTGACCTCGATGTATTTCCAGACGACGACTTGTTCCGAAATTGGACTCCTGACCGGGGGCATTCTCCAAGCTACCACCGATTTCAGCTACATCCCTCGAGCTGAGCGAGAACATGAACAAAACAAGGCTTGGGATTGCCACACTGGCGGCACGCTCATCTTGTCGAACCACCGGTCGGAGTTTCAAGGCCGGGCGGCGTTAACAGAATCCATGAAGAAGGGTAACTCTCTGGACAGAGTGCTCATCTGTGGCAGGTATCCCGAGCGTGCCGGTGCTTGGCGATAGCTGGGTAGGTAGGGATGCTGGAGGAAAAGCAGAGAGGGGATCGAAACAGCGTAGAGGTGGGGAGAGAGAGGGGGAAGATAGAAAAAGCACATGTACACAAGAACGGGCGGATGAGACTGGGACTAGGTATATTCCATGCCCGGATATATTAACAGGAGTGCACTACAGTAAACAAAACACACCATGCGTAAAGCAGTGCCCAGGCCTAGCATGGCGAAGTACATGCAACCCGAAAGCCAGCCCGGCAGTCAAGAATCAAAACAGAGCATGGCCTGCGCGCCATTTTGCGAGGCCGCGTTTAAACCTTGGTGTCGCTAACATGCATACCCTCGATATGCTTCTCGCCGAGATCCTTCTCGGCAAGGGCACGGTCCACCTCGGCGACCTTGGCGTCGTCGCCATCGATGACCTTCGCGAGCTCCTCGAGGGTGGGGCCACGCGTCTCGACGTAGTTGAAGTAGATGAAGATGGTCTCGAGGATAACCCAGATGGTGTAGATGAGGTACAGCCTCCAGGTGTTGCCGTAGTAGCCGGTGTCCTTGTGCTCCTCCGAGGTCTCCCAGGCCTGGAAGGCCATAGGGTTGATGTAGTTGTTGAGAAGGAGGGCAATCTGGACCGAGATGTTCATGAACATCATGCCCTTGGCGCGGAGCGAGTACGGGAGAATCTCGAGGGCGTAGCCGACCAGGAGACCAGACCAGCAGGTCGAGTAGAAGATACCGTGCATCCAAATCAAGAAGATCAAGCCCATACCAGCGCCGGGAGCCTGATGCTGCTCATGCAGAGCCTGCGTGAGAGTCCAGAACGCGAGAACGACGGCCATCCCACCAGTAGCGAAGAGGAACGAGAAGCGACGGTTGAGACGCTCGCAAAGCAGCGCGCAGCCGACCGAGACGATAATATCGAGGATAGTCTTGCCGGCACTCAGAATCAGGCGATCGGTCTCGTTGCTCAAACCGGCGTTGATATAAAGACGGGCGGAGTAGTTGGACACGACGCCGTTGCCAGACCACTGGGAGAACAAGCCTAGAGGGGAGAAATCAGCAAAAGAAAATACGTCAGAGGGGGAAAGAGGACCATACCAAGCGAGAAGAGGATCATAAGGCGGTAGCGGTTGCCCTTGGTCTTGAAGAAGTCGAGATACGTAGTGCTGTTGTTGGCGTCCTGCTCAAGCTTGATGGTTTCGCTAATCTCGCGGTACTCAAACTGGACGGTCGGGTGCTCGGCGTCGCCATCGGTGTGGTACTTGGCAAGGATGGCAAGAGCTTCCTCCCCTCTGTCCCTGGCGATCAGGTAACGGGGGGACTCGGGGATCCCTAGCAAGCCATAGTCAGCAACGGAACGAGGCGTCTCTCGACGGAAGTGCTGTTAAAGAATTGGGTAACGCACAGTAGAGGATGACGAGCTGGATAAGACCGGGCACACCCTGTAGGAGGGCAGGGAAACGCCATGTCCAGTCATTGCCCCAGTACGAGGTGCCGAAGCAGGTCCAGGAAACCAAGAAGGAGCCGGCGTTCCACAGGCAGTTGTAAACAGTGGTGTAACGGGCGCGGAACTGGGGATGCTGAATCTCGGTCAGAAGCATGGGCGAGCAGATCTGCGCGAATGAGTTTCCGAAGCCGAGCAGAACACGTCCACCGGTGTAGGTGCCATAGTCGGGAGCAGCGGCCTGCAGAGCGGAGCCGACAGCCATGATTACGAAGCCGATAGCGATGCACACGCGACGGCCAAAGCGATCGGCGATGGGAGGGACCATGGGAATCGAGCAGACAGAGCCAATCTGGTAGGAGGCCTGGAGGAGGGCGAGGCGGCTGCCCACGGGCGTGTCGAAAAACTGGTTCCACGACGCGAAGTTCTGAACGACACCCATGTACATGCTGGACTCGGGTCAGCGTCTGTTGGCGCGGTGCCGCGTCGGTAGATGTCACTTACCCATCCCAGCCCGTGCCCATGGAGGTGAAGAGGAGGGTGATTGAATACAAGGTGAGGAGCTTCATGCCACGGTTCTGGTTCCACTTGACCTTCTCGAACTGAGGGGCATCCTCCTGAATCCTCCGAGTCTTCTCGTCGACCCCGAGGCCGATAACTTCCTTCCAACCCATTGTGGCGGTTGTTGTCGTGGAACGGAGGGGAAAGGTTGAGAAGTCTTGCCCGTATGTGTTGTCAGGAACCCCGGCGGCGGACTGACCAAGAAGGACGAACGAGGAGGTGGATGATGGAAAGTTGAGCAGTCGGGAGGGCCAGTTATATAGGGCAGGGAAGGGAAGGGCGCGCAACGCAAGGTGTCGGGATCCTCACGCCGAGACTCCACGTTTGGGGGTGGAGTGGCCTTCCCCATGGGCGCGCCATGGGGAAGGGAGGGGGAGAGTGGTCCGGGGGGCGCGAGACGCGGGTTGGCCGGTGGTATGGCCAGAGAAGCCCACCCCAGAGCGTGAGTCGGGATGCGGGCCGGCTCAAAAGAGCGGGAAGCCAACCACAGGGCGGCGCCGAGGGCAGCCAGGGGCGGCTCTGCTGCTAGTGGTCCGACGCAGGCACGGATGGGGCCCCAACAGGCGTCTTCTAGAACTATGCCTCTTCCGGGCGCCGCCACCCTGCCAGTGCCCCGTCGCAAGCGGCTTCAAGCTCCATTCAAGACGCAGGCCTTGCATGCGCGCTCCACTGGCGCGCACCGCCCAGGCGCCATTCGCCAGCGGCATTGTGCCAAGCCGGGTTAATATGGACCATCGCCGAGTGTCGGGGCCAAGGTAGCCGTGTCTCTTTAGGCAAAACGGAATTTTGCCAGAACTTGCCGGCCAATAGGCTTCGCGCATTCGACGAGATTGGAGTCGAGCGATCCACCTGTCGAGGGCGAGTTCTCGAACCGGCCACGGTCATGCGGACATCCCCTTCAATCTTGCGCCAAAAAAGCAGAACGGTCCATGAGACGGATTTTGGCGAGCCCAGCCTGGCGTCGCGACGGGTAGCATCGTGCGGCTTGCCCCAACGCGCCTCACACGCTCCGTGGTGGCGTGTTACTACGGAGTGCCGCACTCAATCTCGCTTCTTCCTCTCACCAGCGGGGTCAAACATGCAGGCACTGCGGCTGCAGATTAAGACCCAATCGCTTGGGACGGCAGCAGTGCGTCTTGAGTACACTGCAGTACGCTAGCAGCCCGGCAGCGCCGACGGAGAAAAGCTCACACGGACGGCTGGCCGGCACGGGTCCCCCTCCGGTTCGCATCAGGACGTCTCGGACTGTGCGCGAGAGCGCCGGGGAGAAGCTTGGTCGTCCTCGGCGAAGCCGACGAACCGTCGAGCGTTTTATCTCGAGAAAGGCACGCCAACAGCACCTAATCATTGGGCAAGTTGAACCCCATCGGGCAGACCTGTACCTCCTGGAGCCCGCGTACGGTACTCCGTAGTGATCCTGCATGTGACCGATCGGGTGGGCGGCGGCTGTGACCATACTATGGATCCCGACCGCCAGACCAGACCGTCCTCAAGGACTTCCCCTTGGTCAACGTCCCGGCTGGGGCTTGAAGCGATGCGCCAGTGGAGATATCGCTTCCCGTGCTGGTGGCAAGCGGGAAACACTTGCTCACGACACGGAGCCACCAGCCGCCTTGAAGCCGAGCTCGCTGAGCCCTTCGACCCACCGGAGGCGGGACTGCACATGTCCACGGGTCGCATGCCCTTCAACTCGGCGCCGATCTGGACCCCTCAGCAGACCCGACAGGCCGGGTTAGGCCACGAGGAGGAGCGGTTGCACCGATGCTTGGTTCCCCGCCTTGCGCCCTTCCTCGACGCTTCCTCGAATGCACACTCACAAGCAGCACCGAGGCGGCCCATCCAGCCGGCCAAGCCTTCGTGAAGCTTGAGCCAGGGCTACGCCAAGCTCACTTGGAGCATACCAGGGGAACTCGCCTATGTATCCGTAAGTGTCTGGCCAAATAAGGTAATTGGTGCTGCGCTGCTACGGCCCGACGTGCAGCCAACAGCAACCTTCACATGAACAGTGTGGCAATGGCCGCGGGAACACCCATTTGCACGTATGTTCTGGACAATGACCGTGTAGTCTGATTAGATAAATTATGATTGGGGCTTTTGGGAAGGGATCAAGCCCCAGAGGCAGGCAGGCAGGATACTTACTAACCGTACTTAAGGTACCTCACCAGCACCTTAGGTAGGTAAAGTACGGAGGACGTGCCTAAGGTATGGTATGGTGCCTCAGGTAGTCTACATGACCCTTTGTGAATGATTTGCCCGCCATCTTCTCTAGGCGGTGGCGGGCAATGGGACGCTGTCCAAAGACCTTGCCGTTTCTATCAGACAGCGAGTTTTAGGCATTCGTATGGTAGGGGAAGAGAAGAAAACGAAAAAGTCCAATTCGGGTCAGAGATGGCAAAGCAAGATATGCAACTCCGGTAAAATCTGCACGTTGCTGTCCAAGGACCTTGCAGGTTTGTGTTTTGGGTGCGTCTGAAGGTCAAGCTGTCGCCACGAAAGCACCGTAATCACGTGGGAGTCCGAATCGGCAGTCAGATCAGGTCGGCGCCCCACCCTCCCTGACTGGCAAACTGGCCAGTCTCGAAGAGGTTCATCCATCCATAGCTTCCTTTGACACATGTGGACGCGCGTGGACCGCAGTCGCGACTCCCTCAGATCATCCGTCGAGACCGTGAGGATAGTGAAAGCACTTTCCACTTGTTCTAATTATCAAGTCACGCCGATTGATTCTAAGCAAGGCGCCCCGCGGGGCC
>MU863683.1:74717-88813 GCA_033575675.1 Parathielavia hyrcaniae | reverse complement strand
TCCTGGGCTTGCCGGGTCCAGGCTCGGACCCTGAGCCCCTGGACATTACGTGCCATGTCACGGATCAATCCCGTGACAGTACCTCTCAGAGGTGTGTGACTCGCCATTGAGCCCAGAACTGGTGTTAACCAAGTAAAGTTGTAGCAATATCGACGCCTGCCGCTTCTGGGTAGACTTCGTTTACTGTGTAGTACTCACCGGACGCATGGGTCTTGTCACGGGGTTTGTCCCGTGACATGCGTGTTGATAAGATAGGAGCCTGGCCAGCCCTGGTGTGGGTCTGGCCCTGCGTGGTCTGTGCGCGTGCAGGGTTTTCCCCATGCACGCGCAGCCCACAGTTCTGGTTCTGCGTGCAACCTTAGCAATACGACCAAGTCACCAACTTGCCTATCATCCCCGTGATAGGTCTAGGCACTAGTCCAAACCTTTTTGCTTCGTGCGATAAAGAATGATTAACTTAGCTCATTAACACTAGTGAGTGAGCCCTCTCTGTATCACGGGAGTGATAGGCAGCTCAGCCTTGCGGGTGGTATTGCAATGCAATATTCTGTAGTTGCGCGAGGTACCCAGACTCTGGGCTGCGCAGGCTGTGGGAAGACCCTGCAGGGCAGGGCTTGCGCACGGACCATGCGACCATGTGTGGGTCCCACCAGTGGGTGGGAGCCAGGGCCTGGGCTAAGACTATCTGCTGACTAACCATCTATCCCGTGACACTATGTACAGCGCGTCCTCGAGCCCGTCCTCAAGCCCCTAAGCCGCTCCGGCGATGAACGCGGAAGTCGCCTGCAAGGCCTTGCGGCAGCCGCCTAACTACCGTAATGCGGTTCAATGGGATGCGATGACGACCAGGCAGACGAGAGCAGGAGTCGTCGCAAGGCGCGGCGCTTTTTCCTGATCTGTACTAGCGCAATACCTCTCTTTATTTCTAGACGAAACCTCTTTTTATAAGATTTCTCCTTGACGGGCTGTAGTTTTTTGCTCCGCGGGCTGTAGTGTGGCTCGTGCGTTATTACCTGCCGCTTTTATTTCCACCGCCTACATGTCGGTGATTACCGGTCAAGGCGGTCGGTCAGGGCCGCAGGCATCGCAGGATACGCAGGACTGCATCGTTATCAGCTAGATTAAGTCACTGGGAGGCAATAGGAGGTTCGCAACACCGAGCGACTGCGATAAATAGCGTGTGTTATGTATTGTAGCTGGGAATAGCGTCACTGGCTTCGTAGCCTAATTGAATGCATTGCTGGAGGCTTCTTGTGGTTGCGGTGCGAAAGTGCGCGGCGCATTGTGCGGCATATAAATTTGGTAGAGGGCGATGGGCGCTAACCGCTTTCGTTCACCGCTTTTGCTCACCGCCTAAATTACAGCCCGCGGAGCAAAATACTACAGCCCGCCGAGGAGAACTCTTTTTAAATTCCAACTTAAACCTCAATAGGCAGGTTACAACACTTGCGATGGCTGCGCCGCCACCACATTGCAGATGACAGGTTTCAGCTTCTTGCTTTTTTAACCGTGCTCCGGCGGGTCGAGCGACAAAAGCAGCGAGAGCTCACCCTGGCTCACCCGGCTCACCCGGTTCACCTCGATTGGCGGGTGAGCCGGAGCTATGCGCGCAAGAGTGCAATATTCCCTCTCGCGATACCTACACGGGCCCATGTCAATTTCGGCGCGAGTCTCCCTGCATGGGCATGGAGCCGACCAACAGCGGGGGGCGGGCGGACGGACGGTACAAACGCTGTCGGATGAGATTGCCGAGCTGGAGAGAAGGCTGGCGAGGGGATTCAACGGTGCTAGGTCGTGGAGGAACGCCGGTGGTTCGTGTGCCTGTACATAGGGGCCGGGGCATTTCCATTTCCACTTGCCGAGCGAATTTCAACCATCCGCTGCTTGCGATTGGCAGCGGGCACTATACAGTAAAGACTGATGTACAAATACTAGTACCAATTAACCCAGATGGACAGATTGGATTAAGAAGTCATTTGGAGCTTAAGATATTTTGAAGAGATTCTATTTTGCACCTGACAGCGTCGTCACCCTTGCTCGATCAATTGCTCCGTCTTACTTGAGGTGCCTGCCTAATTTCCACACCTCTAAATCGCCCCAGGCAACGGCGATTTTAAAACCCAAAGCTGCCAGCCCCAAACAATCACCAAGTTGCTTCCTTTGAATCACCAAATGCTTTGTGCAACTCTGATGTGTTATTCAACGCTGACGTTCCTTCTTTTCGTGCAGCCGCCCAGAATGGCACCCCCGGAAGAGCCTTCACACTTCACCGTCCATGTTTTCCTCAGTCATGATCCCCTAATCGCTCGAGTTTTCCTTCCCGACCTCTTCCTCGACTTCCCCGATTCCGCGTGGAAGCTTCGTCCGCTTGTTGAACCGCCTCCACCCCCGCGAGAGAAGCCGGAAAAGGGCGGGAAGTCCATGCCCGACGAACACTGGAATCCCAGGGAAGTGTTGGGCCGCCACGTCTTCTCCGAACCGTTGACGGGCGACACGACACTTCTTCAGTTAGCCGAGAAGATGGAACAGGAGTTTGCCATCCCCAGGAAATACCAAGCACATTTCACCATCTTCCCGGAGGACCAAGCCTACATGTACGAAAGCGGCCTATGGCCATTGCCTTGGAGCACGACACTGGCCGAAGCACACCAGCTGGGCCTCGACGCACACGAACCTGACGGCGACAACGAACCCACCGCGGAGATTACCAAGCCGGACGCGCCTGTTTTGCATCTGTTGCTCGAAACCAAAGCAACGGCGCTCATGCGTATCGTCGGCCCCGTATTCCTGGACGAGGGGCTCGGAACACCTTACCGCTTTGTCAGCTACTGGAATTACCTTGACAGCTTTTGGCACTATTCATGCAGGCGTCGGCAGTTTTCCAGCTCCCAATTGGAGTTCACCCTAAGCGCCTGGCGAGGGGCCGAGTTCGCTGGTGCGTACCTGGCGAGGCACCAGGAGAAGGGTTTATCAGGCTCCTGCGATGACGAACTGAGAACCAGTGTTCCAAGGGTAGAAGAGATTCGAGAAAAGCAGCGGCAGAGCGGCCTTTCCAACGGGGTGTATGGGGCCTTGAGCGACGAAGCTCGGAAGCTTCTCCAGAGAATCATGAAGATTGAGAAAACCAAGGCTAACGGACACGATCAGCTGCGAGCGATCTCGGTATTTGTGACGCAGTGGGAAGACTGAATCACGAACCGGGATTTTCACAAATTTGCAATCCCCTTTTTGAAGCCGAGCGAGGTCGAGTCCAAAGTAGCGGCCGTGATTCGTCAGGCGAGGCAGGTTGTTGACGCATGGAAATCATCAGAAGCCAGAGGGCAGCTTCAGGCATCCATCGAGGACGAGTATTACGCCGCGTGGCCGTGGTTGACAGAGAAAGATCGAGCAAACACGGAAAGATATAGACTCGACCAACTGAAGTATGCCACATGGCTCCCAAATCCTGTCATCTGGGGAGCTGGGAACACATCGGCTGAGGACTCTATCATCTCGTATCCTCATATTCGGGCGCACAGCATGCGGCGCTCGGACAGAACGCTCCTCCCGAACCCATCAACTTCCAGTTTCACGGTCAGCTCTGGTTCCCTCCTCTGGGGCCAGATGATCTCCCTATACTCCACCATGTCGCACTCGGACTTCACTCAGAATGCCAATTCTATACCCCCGGAACAAGAAGGCGGCACCATCCTACAGCATCGCTTCAGTCACCGGTGTGCTGCTCGGAATGGCCAGTGGAAGGTTCGGCTGTACAACGAGAAAGCGAGGATTGGAAGGTTTCTCCCAGATCCTGATGGGCCAGAAATCCCCGAGGGCTGGATCTTGCATCATGAGGATGTCGATCCCGGGAAAGTTCTGGAGAGTGCGTGCGCTGGATGGGACGGGACCGGGGGCGGTGAGCAACAGAAATCGCCACACAAACAAGGTCAGACCCCTCCACCCTCCTTTTGTCCCTCGTGAGTATGAACTTGACCTGACACGACACCTTACAGGACGTATTGTACGTTGGGCGATACGACTGGTCCACCCTTTCCCTGCGCGACTTGCGGCCCGAGTTCCAGCGGTGGGCGGAACCAGTGATCGGACCCGCCATTCCAGACCCTGAGGATCCGAATAACTTGATTCCGTGCAACGTGCTCAACGGCGGCTACATGATTGCCATCGACGAGGCCGATTTCGGTCTGGACTTTGCGGCGGCGTACAAACGAGATTGTGATAGAGGGTCCCAGGACCCTCACGAGGCAAGCCGCGTGGCAACTCCCATCGAAAAGATGTTCCGCAAGGATGGGCGGAACTTCGGCACGTTCTTGAGCATGGCGCACGGGGGGGAGGACTCTGGTGAGTGACTTGTCCCCGGAATGGCTGGAGCCAGGCCTTGCTGTTTACGGATTTGTGGTGCATTTACTAAAACTTTGACGCGTAACAGCTTGGCTGGTGTTTTCAGGGGAGCATCACGCCGACCATGGCGTCGATGAGCTTGTGGCGCTCGTCTACTCGAATGGGATTGTCAAAGAGATGTACCACTCCCTAGAAGGCGAGCCGTCTTCCTTGTGATCGAGGCTGGTTCCAAGCATGCGAGGATAACCGGCGTGACAGCCGAGGGCTGCCGAGGCCCGGCGCAATCGATCCGGTCCGGGGTCTTCATCGGAACGATCTTTTTCGGGGACGAAGTTCCAGATATGTCCTTGGGTTTGGCAACGGTGCACTGGACCTAGCACAAGAGGAATATTGGGGTGATGTTAGACACCCCGTCTCGGCTGTGAAGCTGTGGACAAAGTCGATGCATTGTAAACTCGAATTGCCCAAGGTGCCCGCACCGGTGTTGTCGCTAGGTGACGTTCTAACGTTATGTTCGTTCCGGTTGGCCCCGCCCTCTGCGCCTCCCCCCAAACGCGTTAGAGCCGTCCCTCCCATGTCACAGTTTCTGCCCACAACGGCTGCATCGGCGCCGGCTCGACCCGGGGTCACGGATACTGAGCTTCGCCAACTCCCGCGCATGACCATCTAGCTCGTCTTCGTCGCGTCGCGATGTAGGTAGTGAGAAGCGCACGCGTTTTTGTACGGGTTGCTCTAGCTCGAAATGGCGGCTCTACGCGTGGGGCGGCCGCCTGGCGATTCTGGCGTTCTGCTCGTGGATCTTCCGCTCCAGGTCTCCCGTATACCGGTAGCGGTAGCGAGTGGTGTCGACGTGCCGGTCGGAGTAGCGGCTTCCAACTTTGGGCTGCTCATAGTCCGGACGCGGGGTTGGTGGACGATAGCCGCGTTCTAGGCCCGCCCAGGCCGCTAGATGAAGCCGCTCGGGATAGCGATGTGTAGTGATGCGACACTTGTTTGAAGATAGCGTCGAAGTTGGGTGCGAGCCTTGTATAGTGACTCTCGAGGCATGCCCTCCTCTCCTTTTGAGTTTGAACAAGATGCCTTAAGAGTCCGTATTCTTGCACCTGGGCCGCGTGCCTCGTCGTAGACTTAACGAGTTGCCCCCGGACCGCTATGGATACGACAACGCCCTGGTCATGATCGACCGGCTGACGAAGGCGTCATGGACCGTCCCCTGCAGGAGGGACGCCACCGCCCGCGATGCAGCCAGGATGTACTACGAGGGTCCCTACCGAGTGTACGGCTTACCGAAAGAAGTCATCAGCGACCGACGGCCACAGTTTCGGGCTGACTTCACCGACGAACTATCCCGGATTCTTGGTATCGAATGGAAGCTGGCTACGACAGGGCACTCCCAGACTGCGGGACAGGCCGAGAACCTCAGCCAGTACATTAACCAGCGTCTACGGCCGTTCGTCAGCCATTTCCAGGATAATTGGTCCCGAGTAATCCCCGCCCTCGACGCAGTTCAAATGGGTCTCCCACACGAGAGCACTGGGTTGCAGCCACACGAGGTCTTGTTTGGGTTCCCGGTGCCGATGCCGTTTGACTGGGAGTCGCGGACGCAAGAACTCGACGATTGCGCACCGAAGGAGCGACTAAACCGCGAGACGGCCCAGGAGATGGCTCGTCGGATTCAGAGCTTCGTGGAATACGCTCGCCAGATGATTACGAGGGCCCAGGAGAAACAAGCGACAAAGGCGAATCGACATCGCCGTGAGCCAGATTTCGACGTCGGCAACCACGTGGTCATTAACAAGCAGTCTGAACTGAGTAGCCGGCCGAGCGACAAGCTATCGTTCCCGGTTACCCAGCAACACTACAAAATTCTGGAGAGGACCGCCACAGGGGCCTACCGGTTGGAGGTCCCGGAATCCTGGCGAGGATCAGCCGAGTTCACAGCTGATCGGCTACGACGGTATCCGAATAACCCGCTCTCTGGGCAGACTGCAGAGAACGCATCCGGCGAAGACGTCGCTGGAGAGGAAGAATGGGAGGTCGAGAAGATCTTAGCGAGCCGCACGTACTACGGCAAGCTCCAGTACCAGGCCCAATGGCGCGGTTGGGACCCCGATGACGAATGGTACCCTGCCAGCGACTTTCGCAGCGCTCCAGCGGCACTCAAAACATTCCATGAAGACTACCCAGAACAAGCTGGACCGCCAGTACGGCTGGACGAGTGGTTGTTGGCGGCAGCCGAGGACCGGTTCGCGGAGCCTCACCCGGATGATGACCGACCGGTGGCCGGGGGCCAACGGTTACGGCGCTCGCAGCGGAAGAAATGAGACTGCAGGAGAACGATATCCTGGCTACCAAAGCTCGAGGCGAGCTTTTTTGGAGGGGGGGGGTTGTGACGGAAAGCTGGATGGATGGATGGATGGACGGATTTTATTTCGCCCGGGGGCACTAAGCCTACAGGGCCTTGGCACGCTAACAACATACGATTCGTCCGCTTCTCCCACGATCTCGCACAAGCCCTTTGAGTTGCCCTTTGCGCAAAGCTTCCCAATACCTTTTGCCTCTTGCCTTGATTGATAGCAGATCGTCTTGGAGGTTACGTTCTCCAAGTGTTCAGCGTCCCATATTCAGCAGCTAAAGCGGGATCTGCTGGTTGAGGCTGTTTGGTGTTAGTGTAGTCCCCCTACTGTGACTGGTTCAGTCTTTGTATTGCTCGCCATCCGCATCCAATCTTCCCGTTGCTATTGCGTACTTAATTGCCTCTCGGACCGCTTTCATGTCTGGTGACCATTCCTTTGGGCCGGACCGCGCTTTCCCTCCCAGGTGGCGAAGAAAGCCTCGCGGAAGGCACAGAGGAACTTGAGCTTGCTCACGTGGTTGTTATACGCGCCGAAGCCGGGAAAGGCCCCGCTAGTATATCAGACACCGGCAGGCTACAGGCCCATTGCTCTACTACCGACCTTGGGGAAGGTCATAGAGTCGGTAGTGGCCGACAAAGTCACTTAACCAGCGGAATCCAACGGCTTGCTTCCAGACGGGCAGATGGGCAACAGGGCACACCGGTCAACAGAGCTGGCAATCCGGCTGGTAGTGGCACAGGTCCAAGAAGCGCGGAGGCAGAGAGCTACAGCGTCGCTCCTCCAGCTAGACATCTCAGGAGCGTTTGACACACGGTCAACCACGTCCGGCTGCTAGCTACCCTTCGAGAAATGCGCTTCCCGAGGTGGTTCGCCCTTTGGACGAAGAACTGGCTGACCGACCGGGAGGCCACCCTTCACTTCGACGGTCAGGCAGCTCGACCGACGGCAATACGAGCGGGGGTCCCCCAGGGCTCTCCTCTTTCCCCAATCCTCTTCATTCTCTACATCGCCACCCTGTACAAGCAGCTGAAATAGGAACACCCCCACCTGGCGATAGTTGGGTTCGCGGACGATACCAACCTCTTAGTGTTTGGCCGGGAGCCAGAAGCCAACGTTCGACAGCTGGAGGCAGCGCGGGAGACGTGCCTGCGGTGGGCAGAAACCCGGGGAATGTCTTTTGCCCCGGAAAAGAGCGAGCTGATTCACTTCAACAAAGGGCGCAAACAGTGGACTGACCAGCTGGAACTCGCGCAGCCGGGAAGAGGCACCAGCCCGGTGAGGCCCGAGCCGTCGGCAAGATTCCTTGGAGTCCGGCTGGACTGGAAGATCAACTGGAAGGCCCACCTGGGTGCGGTAGAGCGGAAGCTGGAAACACAGAGCTACGCTCTGTCGAGGATTACGGCAAAAACGTGGGGCCTAGGGCTGGCCAAAGCACGAGAGGTCTACTCAAAGTACATCCGGTCAGCGCTAGCGTACGGCGCATCATCCTTTCACACTCCCACCGAGAAGGTGGAGGGGGGGGGGGGGGGGGGCAGCAACAAGAGGGATCACCAAGGCCCTCGGAAAAGCGCAAAACAAGAGTCTACGGATAGTGGCAGGAGCTTTCAAGTCCACATTTATTCGAAACCTCGAAACGGAGACATGGGTGCCGCCATTGGACCTATACTTCAACAAACGACTGGCTGACTTTGAGGCCCGGCTTCAAATGCCCACTCTGGCCGACGGCCAAGGCGGAAAGAAGACCGCAGGGAGCATAGTACATGCGGCCTGCGGCAAGATATACCGAAGACTCAACTCGAGAACGAACAACAGGGGCCGGCCGCGAGCCCTTGGGCCGCGGGGCTGCGTCCTAAAAGACAATAGACATCATCGGAGCCATCTCATCTCTTATAAACGCCGTGTTCAACCCGATACCCAAGACGAGCCTGGTCTTATCCGCTCAAAGCTAAAATTCCACACCTCGGCCCGCCTCGGACCCTCGGACGACTCCGTAAAGCCCACATGCTGGAACACGCTCGGGTCGAGCGCCCACTTCTTCAGGCCCCGGTCGGCCGCGTAGCCCTCGAGAATCATGTCCCCGGGAAAATCGTATGGGGGGGAGCGCATTAGCTGAAAGACACCGTCGAGCTGGCGCCGGGGGAACACCAGCCCTTGCGCGCAGCACCCGTAGTTGGGCATCTCGCGCACGCCGTGCGAGTTCCACGCGAGGGGGTTGATGCGGCTGACCGCTACCCGGCCGGTGAGAAAGTACAACGCGATCAGAGCCGGCAGCCAGAAGCCAAAGGCAAGCGCCGTGACGTACCGGCATCTCTGGGCGTATTTGCTGGATCCGGCGGCGCCGAGGCAGAATTGTTTTCGAGCCATCAAGAAGACGATCAGGGCGACCGCGTAGGTGAGGAAGACGTGGGCTGCGTAGGTGAGCCATTCCTCGCTGTTCCAGCCCATGAACAGCTCCGAGTAGAACAGTCGGAGGTATATCCAATCTTGCTTTGTCTTTGCTGTCTTGGCTTCGACGTATGCGAGGCCTCGCTTTAGGCGCGCGAACCAGTCGCGCGACGCTATTATGTCGTCTTCGACGAGGACGAAGTAGTCGGCATCGTGGTCGCGGCATGTTTCGACGAGGAGGGAATGATCCAGCCGCATGTTTTCCACGCGTCCATCGCCCCGCGTTCGGTCAGGCACTAAGTCGAATGGAACTGTTCGGTATATACTGCTATTGCCGCTGGCGGGCGGTTTGCCGTACAGCAGGACTTCATCGGCAAGGCTCTCGAGCCATTGCTGTCCGTAAGCGGAGTGGCGGTCCGAGGGTCGGTCGGCAAGTAAAACGACGAGGTGGATGGAGGCGCGCTCTTGCGGCGTGAGGTTATCGGTTAGGGTGGCGATGGTGTGCGAGAGGAAGGACTGCGTTGTGCGATTGATGGTAGGGACGCCGACGCAGAGGAACTGCTTTTCGTCGGGCGGCATTTTGGGCGGGATGTTGCGTAGAAAAACATCGGCTTCTGCGGCGCGCTCGAGCGAGAACCGCAGCTGGTAGCCTCGCTCCTTGTCGTAAAAGATAGAGGACGGGTCGTCGTAGGAGTTAAATGAGCATAGCATCAGGAGGAGGACCCAGACAGTCAAGAAGCCCGCGTTGAGGCGCGAGAGAGACATTTTGTCTCGGTATTTTTGTTTTTGTTGTTTTTGGGGGGTAAAATGATGTCTCTCGGAACCGCTCCCTCCTGCACCCACGGTTGTAGGAGCCTGGGTCCGGGTGTGTGGCCTCGGACGGGGATTTGGCTGTGGCGAGGGATCCGGGTGTACGGCCCGGAGCCAGGCTTCTGGTCGACGACCCCGCTGCCTCCAGGGGGCCGCACTCCTGGCTCCAGCCACAAGCAACCCAGGGCCGTCCATGATCAATTTCCGGCACTTACAGGATAACGTTAACGCAGTTTAAATAACGCGTATGATAAGCGAGGAGCACCTTGGTTTCGGGGAGCGTGGCCTCAAATTGGCGGAAAAACAACCACTTTTACACCAGGAAACCGCGGGACCGCAATCGAGCCGAGATTTTGGCATTCGGAAAGATCAAGTGGCGCTGCCGAGGGACTGCGAGATGGCAGCATCGGCTCAGGGCCAGATCGTGGTCGAGGTGGCCGACCAGCCACCCTCGCCGAAGCGACCGAGCCGCACCCTGAAACCGAGCGCGAAAGTTCGCGAAGCGATGCAATCGATCGAAGACGCAGCCACCGTGGCAAAGACGACTACGAGCGAGGGTACGCGGACCGTCGCGTCGAGAGGAACACGCGCGGTGGGAACCGGGTATGGAGTCAACGGCCGGATCGAAAAGGGGAAGTCAGGGCTACTGATGCTTTTGGAGGCGATCAACGAACAACGGGATGAGATGCACCAAATGATTGCCGAGCAACGAAACACGATCTCCGAACTACGCGACGTGATTAGCAAGCAGCACGATGCGATTCAAGAGCTACATCGCCAGCTAGAAGACACCAGGACCCACCTGTCCGAGGAACTGAGACAAGCACGAGACCAGATTGATGTCCTTCAACGCAAGTCGATCACCACGGCCAGAGCGCAGGCAAGCCCGAGTAGCTTGTACGCCGAAATAGCCCGCACCCCGCCATCGACCCGACCCAACGAAATACGCACCCTTTCCTCGTAGACCACGACGCCATCTACCCTCACCAACACGTTGTTCTACAAGATCGATACCTCTAGAGTAGACGAGAAAGAGAAGGGAAAGGCCCAGGTCGCGGATATCAGAAAGACAATCGAGGCGAAGATCCAAAAACGGGAAAGCAAAGGAAACTAGCGCTATACAGCAGTGGTGAAAGAAGCTGAGAACCCGTACCGGGTCCGAGTGATTTGTAGGGACGAAGGCGAGGCCCAGCTCGTCTGGGAAGCGGTATAGAAGATCAGCGTTCCCGGAGTGCGGGTACTAAGAGATCAATTGTACCCGGTGAGGGTAGACAATGCTAACCGGACCGCCGTCCTCGACGCAAATGGGAACCTTTCTACTAGGGGCGATGGAAGCCCTTGGGACTAAGAATGAGGTTAACATCGCCAAGATTGCTTGGCTTAGTAGGAAGGACTCGAGCAAGGCGTACGGTTCGATGGTTTTCTACATGACGAAGGGCAGCGAGGCAAGACGACTCACAGATAGTCAATACTCCCACTTGGCTGGAGAGTCGGCCTACACGGCGGTGTTCGCCCCCCGGGAGGGCCCAACGTAGTGCTTTAACTACCAGGAAATCGGTCACAAGGCCTTTGCTTGCAAGAAGCCGCAGGCATGTGGAAGAAGGTGTGCGGAACAGGGTCACCATCACAAGCCGTGTCAATCCGCGGTCCTGAAGTGGGTGCTGTACAAAGGGCCACACGAATCGTTCAGCAAGAACTATCGGGTGTGTTGGCTGTATAATGGCATGCGAAACACTTCAGATCCCTCAGCTTAATGTCTACAAGCGGAGAGAGGTGCAGCAAAATCTGTTAAACGACGAGGGGCTCAAGGACTATACGGTGTTGGCCATCTTCGAACCATATGCGAGGACGATAGATAGATTGATGGTGACGGTCCCAATGGGCCATCACAACTGGACGAAGCTGATACCAACAACGAAGCGGGAGGCGCTCTAACCAATTCGGAGCATGTTATGGGTGCGTAGTGACATGGATGTCGAGCAGATCCCAGTGCCGTCAGCAGATCTTACTACAGCACAGATTCGACTTCCGGACCGGTAGTACTGGTAGTGTCAGTTTATGTTGAGGGTGGCAACGACGAAGCCCTAGAAGCCGCAATCGGAGAGCTCGACCGGCTAATCAGAAGGGTCCGAGACGGAACGGGAACAAGAACAGACGTCGTTCTGGCGGGTGACTTCAACCGTCGCGACCAGCTCTGGGGAGGGGACGATGTCTCACCACTGAGACAAGGCGAAGGAGACCGCATCGTCAATCTCATGAACGAACACTCCTTTTGCAGCCTCCTCCCGAGAGGCACGAAGACATGGCAGTCAGGGGACGCAGAAAGCATGATCGACCTGGTACTAGCTTCTACAGAACTAGCAGAGCAGCTGCTTAGGTGCAGGATCCATCCCTGTGACCACGACCAGGTCTGGGTTCCGCTGGAGCCTGGAGGACGCGACATCCAGTCCAAGGTTGATACGAAGGCAGTCCCCACGAAAGTTGAAAGTGAAGATAGACGCAAACGACAAAGCGAAGATAGCCACCTCGACCCAGACATTATACATACACCGCCCATATGCGGACAATATCCCGATCTCGCTGGGAGGACGATATGCTGTATCACCCCCACGTTACAGATATCCGCGATGCACTTCAACTCCGGGACTGCTAGCAGCTGGAGCGGTCTCCCTCCAGTGTACAGATCCGCTCCGAGGCCCTCAAACGCGCGCTGCGAACAACCGCCCAGGAGACCTTGGGCATGGCCATGATCGTTGGGACAGCCGAGAGCCCCATCCCTGAAGCCGACATCTACTTCATTGAGAGCGGCAGCTTGGGTGGGATTGCCAACAGCGCCGGCAGATCTGTGGCCGATCAGCTACTGTCGCAGTTTGGGCGGCCGGTCGTCTTGGTCTGTTCCGGGACGGGGACCCCGTGGATGCGCAATTAGTCAGGATATGACCGGAGACGGAGGCTGCGGAATTCACCTGCATCATCCCGTCACTCCAACCAAGCTTGTTGCTGTGATACGCTCCGCCCTCAAAAGCGGCGCCTCTCGCAGGGAGCTTAGCCAACCCTCGACACCGCGGCCAGCAATCACACCGCTGGTCGTGCCCAAACTACAGGATACTTATTCTACAATTCCCGTTGGAGAGTCGCTGCCGCTGCGCCCAAAGCCACCAGAGGCAGAGCCAGCGGTGCAATCTGGGACCGCAAGCAGCGAGAAGAAGGCTACTGACCCCAAGCCCCTGGGATCACAGGGCCCGACCCAAAACCCTGTTTCTATTCCTACCAAGGAGAACATCCAACCTGCTGCTGGCCCCGCACCAACACCAGCTCCATCAGCAGAGCCATCGGCAGACGAAGCGCACTACCTGCTGCTCGTTGACGACAATCCAGTTAACATCAAGCTCCTCTTTACACTCATCAAGAAACTCAAGCAGCCGTTCGAAATAGCACGCAACGGCCTCGAGGCGGTGGAGCGGTACAAGGAATCGCTATCAAGCCGTTCTCCCCGGCTGTTCGATATCGTGTTCATGGACGTCATCATGCCCGTCATGGACGGCTTCGAGGCGACGCGGCAGATCCGCCAGCTCGAGCTTGAGCATATGGTGGCGGCCGGGGAGGGCGCCGGCAAGGAAAAGTGCAAGATCATTGCCTTGACGGGCCTGAGCAGCGACTCGGACCGCAGGGAGGCAGCGGCTAGTGGGTGCGATATGTTTTGGACTAAGCCTATCCGGCTAGATGCCTTGCGGAAATTTGTTGGCTGAGATGCCTTTTGGGGAGAGCAAGACGGGCGAGTAACATGTAAAGGATACCCTAGTGTGTTGATTGATTCATTATTATCCAGTTTCAAGATGTGCTTGCTGGGTTACGATCGAGCTTCAAGCACCTTGATTCTAACAGTGGATTTTCTGGCGGACCATGACTCATAATCCCGAAGCTCGTACGTGACGACAAGATACAAACTCATCTTTCTCTCATCTCCGGTCTTCTCCTCTATCGCCACCTTTTTCTCCAAAAGTTAAGAGAACACATCCACGTACTATGCCATCTGTCTCACTTGTACTATGACCCCACCAAATCCGCTAATATAACCCTAACCCTGTGACATCTGGAACTTTTATCAATGCCGTGAAAGCCTTGCCAGGTGCCAATACACGGAAGCCCTGTAATTGCAGCCGCATTTCAGTGCGCATTCAGCCCCCAACCCCCACCACATTCGCG
>MU863683.1:39783-56336 GCA_033575675.1 Parathielavia hyrcaniae | reverse complement strand
GCTTCTATGATGCCCCAGTTGCCGGCGGTATTGTGGATGAGGTTGGGGAGTACTTACGGGGACCTGTACATCCCGTTGACGACCCAATTCAATGGTGGTTGGCCCGGAAAGACGAATACCCACGCCTCACGAGAATGGCGCTCGAAATACTCTCAATACCTCCCTGCGCAACGGAATGTGAGCGGACCTTCAGCCTCACAAAGCTCACGATAGGGTCACAACGACACTCCCTTGGCGACCATACCCTCTCAGAGCTTCAGTGTATACGAGATTGGGCACGGGAGGGACTGTCTGGGAAGGTTGTGGCTGCATGACAGTCTTGGCGGCCCATTTTGTACCTAAGTCGCGTTCGGAATAACCTCACCCGAGATCTCTTGGCAAGTCTCCCAAGTCAAGTCAAGTCGGGGGTCGTTCAAGTCAAGTCTGGCAGCTAGTTGCAATATACACCTGGGACCGTTACACGCATAATCCGCAAAGACAAACGTCATTTTGCCAATGAGACCAGGTAATCTTCGAGTGGCCGAATGGTATGAATTGAACCAAACGATTTCGAGACTTGAGGCTCGACTGATGTTGTTGAGACTTATTTCGTCCTGCGATGACTCCCTCGCCGACTCGCCGTTCTGTGGGCTACAGGTTGAGCACCATCTGATCTAGCCCGCCCTGCAATGTAACCTAGCAGCTGACGGAGCGAGGCCGCACCGATATTTGCAAGTCTTCAACCGCAGTGCACTCAGCAAGGGAACTGATCACCAGGACGCCACTATATGCAACCATATAGTCAACCACTCCGAGCCTGAGGTCCTTCACCACCTCAAACAACACACGCAAACTGAAGGTTTCCAAACTATCAGTGATAAAATCATATCGTCAATTTCTACCCTGGTTTCCCAGCCACCTCCTTACCTAGCCCACTGCTCCCAAGCCCACTAACGTGCTGAACGCGCCAAACCAATTTGAATGACAAGAAAACGAATGGATATCAGGCCACCATACACTATCCTTACCCGTGCCGACTCCCCAACGCCTTGCGAGAAATATACCAAATCTGATCAAGCTCAGCAACTGAGAATCCACCTCACTCCTCCCTCCCCTTCTTGGCGACAGAAACAAGAAAAACAAAACATGTGACACCCCAAACCCCCTCCGCCGTCTAATCCCGACCACCCGAGAGACAGACCACCCGAGATCAATCCGATCACCACCAGATATTTCCCCTATGCATCGCCCCAGGCCCCGCAAGCGCAAGTGGCATCCGCGCCCCATTCATCTTGACCCCGTTCACGTTGACCCCGCTCATATTGACCCCATTCACCACCCCATTCACCCCATTAACCCCATTCCCAACCCCATTCCCCCACACAGCAGGAGTACCCATCCGCCCTCTCGCAATCCCCGGCGGCGACATCGGCAGCGGCGGCGGCGTAGGCGCCGGCATCAGCACCACAGCCGCCAGCCGCCTCAACTCCTCGAGCCGCTTCAACAGGTGCGCCCTGTTCCACAGACGCCGGACATACAGCTGCTTGGCAGCAGCAGCAGCAACAACAGGACCTGCAAAAGCACCACCACCACCACCACCACCACCGGCATCATCACGATCGCGGTCGACGCGGTAGAGATGAGGGGGGTAGTTGTTGTTGTTGTTGTAGTGCCGGGGTGATGATGGTGATGATGGTGACATCGACGACCTGGGACGGCTGCTGGGCGAGACTACCGCGACCGGCTCAAACAGCAGCATGGTCTCGGCCCAGCGCGAGGCATAGGCCTCGTGGGCGTCGATGAAGGTGAAGGTGACGCTGTCTTCGTCGTCGGGGAGGCGGCATGTGATAAACCTGGTTTTCCCTTCTTGTCAGTTCCTGCTTTTCCAGTCTTTCTTGGGGGGGCCGACATAAAGGGGAAAACGGATTGTGTGTTGTCTGCGTTGTATGAGTGGAGGAGGTAGGTTGCTTACCATGTGATGAAGGGTGGCAGGGATAGGCTGACCTCCTTGGTGGTGTTGTGAAGTTGCGCAGCGCGCCTGTAGCCCGGGATGGGCTGATGCTGCGGGGGTCGCTGGTCCTGGGCGTGGAGGTAGGCCGCGTAGGCCGCGGCCACGGCGCGGTCCGAAAAGGCGAGCCGGATGCGGTTGTCGGTGACGGAGACGTCGATGGAGACGAGGGTGGGCATGTTGGGACTTGGGCCGTGGGTTTTTGGTGTTTGTCCTTTCGGCGTCTGGTGTTGAGGATTCGCGGTGAGACGGTGACCCGGCTCTTGGGGTTCCCAGTTGATCCGAGGTAAGTCTGCGCTAGGGGAAGATACCAAGGCGTTGTTCCTTGACTCTCCTTTTTAGGAGGACCGCGGCGGCAGCAAGGTCGCGTCGAGTCCTGCATCCGCTGGCGCGCTGGCATTGCGTTCATGGCGGTTTGCTGGTCTGGCAGCTCAACCAATGGCGCGCCTCCAGCTGTTCCGCTTCTTTTCTCGTCTGCATGACGTTTCCGCTTCGTGGCGCTCATGCAGCCAGTGACGGGCATCCGCTATGCTGCTCTTGGCAAGCAACGCTTCACCGGAGGCCACATGTGGCTCGCAACCCATCTTGCTGAGTCCCTGATCCGATGCGATGTCCCTGCTGGCGATTGCTGTCTCTCAGTCGGGTACAAATGGACCGGCTGCCCGCATGTCTGTTCAAGTTTGGTCTGGCTATCGACGACCGTGACTGGTTTGTATCTGAGCGCAGAATGCAGACTTGATGCGAGAGTCGCCCGACGTACTGATAGCTGGCAGCAGCGTGGCTCAGCCTGACAACTTCTCAAGCAACGGCAAGGTCATACTGCCCAACGCATCACTCGCTGTGCAACATCGGGTTCGGGATACTAAGACTTTCGGCTTCCACCGCCATGTTCGGGCTCACTCCCGAGACACTGGAGCCCAAATGTCTTGGCGATGACCGGATGTCGGAGGGCTCGGAGTGGTGCCCATTCTCCGATCCGGCGCCGGAGGTGGGGCTCACGAATCCGCGGCGCCCGAATTGGGCGACGACATTGTCAATTGAGTCACGTCGCGGGAGTAAAGACTGCGTAACCCCCTGTGGACTTGTTTTCGTCTTGTTTGCCCAAGGTCTCTCAACTGCCTCGAAACCTCCACTTACCTGTTGCTGGGTCTCTCAAGTCTCCGGCGGTGGATCAACCAACCATTCTCGCCCCAACCGGCAGCTCAAAGCTGGTAGTCGGGACGGGAGTGTTGACCGTCGATGTCGGCTTCGCCACGCCTTCACAGCGATTGTCGGATGAGATACTCTTTGTCCGGTCAACCGCTCTTGGCTGCTTTCCGGTCTCAAGCCACATTGTTGGAGTGCCAGGACGAGCGACCTCGGAGCGCCACAAAGTGGGACGAACGCGGGCATTTTTTCATCTTTCTTCATACTCTTAAGATTAGGAGAAGTGTAGGCTGCAAAAGTAGCAGGTATCCGTCGAGCAACCTCATTGTAAGTCGGTTCTTGTGCTCGAGACCGTGGTGCGAAGCGTCCGCCAGAATGCTGTGAAGATGACGGGAACCGGAGATTCAAGCCGGACAAAACAGAGCGGGGTCGCGAACAAGGGCCCGGAAAGCGACAGGATTGCTGCCAAGAACTGCTAGCCAAGTTGGTGAGGTGGGATAAACTGAAAATAGAATTGCCAGCCACCGCACTCTCGAGGAGTCAGAGAAACCCCCAATTCATGTCCGCAACACATTGCAATGACAAACGGGCATGGTTTGACCGGGAGCATTCACCCCAAGATGAGTTGCTCTCAATCGGAGGATGAGGTGCCTGGGAACTGCGAAAGAACTTGATCAACAGCTGATTGCTGGTTGGGATTGTGGCCGGAGTATATATGTCCAGTCAAAATGGTATCTTGTACAGTACATGATTATGCTTAATACATGTCGAGCTTAGCCCTGCCCTGCCATTCTCCAAGGCCTCAAAATCAGGCGCAGGGTATGGCTCAGGCGAGGGTAAATCGAACACCAGTCCCTTGAAAGGCGACTTTAAAGAGCCATGGCGGCGATGGCGGCGATGCCAGCGAAGCCGAGCCCGGCAACCTCGTAGTGGGCAGCACCCGCGGTGGTCGGGGAAGCCGTGGCCGAAGTGCTGGTGGAGGTCTCGGTGGTGGTGATGGCGTCGGCACCGGATGAGGTGACGGTCACGGTCACGGAGCCGGTGGAGAGAGCCGTGACGGCACCCTCGCAGTGCCAGTGGTCGCCGTGGGGCTCGCAGCCGTAAGACTCGGTAGGCGACGGAGCGAGAGAGGCAGTGCCGGCCGTATGATCGGTGTGCTCCTCCTCCTCGTCGTCGTCGTCGTCGTCGTCGTCATGGGCCGACGAAGTGACGGTGGTGGTGGTGACGGCGGGTTCGGAAGTGGCGGGCAGGGTAGTCGCGGCCGCCGGAGGAGCAGACGTCTCGCGAGCACCCTCGCAGTGCCTGAGACATTGGTGAGTATCACTGTGATTTTCATGAGCACAGGTGAGATGCAGGAACGCACCAGTGATCGTCATGAGGCACACAACCGAACGACTCGGTCGGGGACGGGCCGGGATCGACCTGAGCCAGGGAAGCAGAGACGAGTCCGAGGAGGACGGTGGCGTAGGCGGTGAGCTTCATCTTGATGTGCAAACGAGTGCTGCTGTCGCGCGATAACGAAGGTGACTGGCAGTGGGCGGTGAGAAAACTCGGAGGGTGGTCGGCCGGTCTGGGCAGACGGTGCGGGCTGGCCTGTTGATATACGAGCACCAGCTACGGCCCGGCTCGTTGCGGCAGCTGCAACCGCACTGCAGGAATCGGCTCGAACTCTCTCAGGTCCTGCGGGCAAGGTGGCAATCGCCAAGAGTCCAAGACGCGGTTGGGGATGTGCTGCACCTGCGCGAGCGGCTGTTTTGGGTGGATTATTGGCAGCCTGCGCGGGATTAGCTGTGGATTGTGGGGTTTTCCATGACGAAAGCAATCGGGCCTGTGGTGGGTGCCCTCCTGAGGCGTGACTTTTCCGGTTTGTTGTTGGTATCCGGATCCTTCCATCTCTGCTGTTGGATCGCATCTGGTGTGATGGGGCCGGGAAGCAAGGTGAAGTGCAGACGGGCGGGGCTGGGGCCTTGGCTTTTCCACCACGGCCATCAAGGTTCTCGGGCCATCAAGGTGCGCAGTCCAAGACGTTTGGCAGCCTTGGCGAGGAGCGGCCCAATCAGGCGGAAGATAATCCTTTCTCTTGCAGTCGACCGAGTCCGCGATCCGGCAAGCGCCTCCATTCTCGCCCGATTCGGATCGATTCTACTGCCATCCCGCCCACCTTGCGTGGGGTGGCTGCCATGCCGAGTTTTGCAAAGCGATGCCTCGCTCTTCGGCATTTTCCACCTTCCCCTCGTCTTTGCTCTTTTCTCCTCTTTGCGGTCATCCGTCTCCATCTCGCTCGGGCAGCGCATCTAGCGTTAGCTACCTTACCTACCCTATCTAGAGGGCTACATACTGTGAGTGTACCGCAATAAGGTAACATATCAACGTCGGGTTGGTTGATAGAACCTGATTTCGGCGGAGTCCGACGTCTAAGCACCTCAACCAACCCGTCCGGTCGGATCAATTGGACGGTTGCGGAACGCTGGCGCCCTGTGTGACCCCTCGCGCGGAAATCATAAGCGAAGCTTCTGCCAATCTCCCCCGCGTTGCTCGTCGCCAACGAAGCTTGATCCTTCGCACACGCCTGTTGCACTCCTGTTGTTTCGTCTCGCTACCTAGGCACCTGGCAGTTAGGTAGTCATGGTCCGGCTGTCCCTCCGGGCTTCCGCCCTCTACAGCCTGCTCGCGGTCTCCTGCGGCCAAGCCATCTCTCCAGCGCCTCGGACCCTTCGCCAACGTGCGCCGCACGTGGTTACCGCCGTGGCAGAACCCGATCCAACCGCTACTCAGACCGCTGACGATTCCTCGACCATTACTGCTGTATCGGAATGCCATCTCCATGGCTCTGCCCTGTGGGTGTCCCTGATGTCTTATTTGATGCTCGCCCGATGCTGACAGTAGGTGGTCAAGCTACTGTATGGCTGGCACGGCCAAGTACGAGGTACACACCACTGTAACTGCAACACAAGACATTCCAGCCGCCTTCACAGGGTGCCACAGCCATGGAGCGGAGACGTATGTGTTACCGATTGCGTCACTGACGGACTATTGTTGACTTCTTGCCAGGTTCTGCCTCGCACCCGACGGGGAGCACGTCGAGATTCAGGCGGCCGCAGCGGAGGAGGAGGAGGAGCAAGCCGACGAGAGCTCCACTGCCGGTTTGAGCTGCCACTTTCACGCCGGTGTTGAGTAAGTCATCTGCTCTCGAGTAGCTGTGCGGCACTGACGACAACAGGCACTGCACCAGCGGCTCCGAGTCCCAAGTGAGCTGCGCCCGCGTCGAGCGGGATTACAACGTACGTCTCCGCATCGGTCTCCTGTTTGTCATGCTAGTCACCAGCGCCATCGGCGTCTTCACCCCGATCCTCGTGGCATCCTTCATCTCTCCTAAACACGCTGTGTTTACCGTCCTGAGGCAATTCGGCACCGGCGTCATCATCTCGACTGCCTTTGTCCATGTGAGTGTCTGCGATAGGAGCGTGCCCAACATACCTCTCGAGCCTATCTAACTTGTCCAGCTCTTGACGCATGCCAATCTCATGTTCCAGAATGAGTGTCTTGGCGAGCTCGCATACGAAGCCACTGCCGCCGCCATCCTGATGGCTGGTCTGTTCCTGTCCTTCTGCATCGAGTACACCGGCAACCGCTTCATCCAGTGGCACCAAGACAAGGCCCGATCCGACAGCATCGAGGTGGCCGGACAGGCGCCCGCCTCCAAGAACGACATGGTGAACATTGGCGTCCTCGAAGCCGGCGTCATCTTCCACTCCCTGAGTAAGCACCCCATTTACACCCGGTTGGTTAGTCACGCATCTAGCTAACCCTTTCATGTCAGTAATCGGCCTCACCCTCGTCGTCGCCGGCGACGCCTTCTTCCTGACCCTCTTCGCCGTCATCGTCTTCCATCAAATGTTTGAAGGCTTGGCCCTCGGCACGCGCATCGCCGCTCTTGGGCGGCCCCTGGGCCCGACCTCAACCCTCCCACTCGCCGCCGCCACCACTACCACCGCCATAATCACCACCGAAGCCAAACCCAACCTCGCCTCCGTAACCGACGCCTCCAACAACAACAGCACCCACACCCTCACCCCCTCCACTATCACCATCTCCGCCACCTCTCCCAACTCCACCAACAACAACGACGGAGACGTAACAATGCGCCAAAAACTCCTCCTCGCCTCCGCCTTCGCCGTCGTGACCCCGCTGGGCATGGCCATTGGCATCGGCGTGCTGCACAACTTCAACGGCAACGACCCGGCCACCGTCGTCGCCATCGGCACCCTCGACGCCCTGTCGGCGGGCATCTTGGTGTGGGTCGGCGTCGTCGAGATGTGGGCCCACGACTGGATGCTCCAGGGCGGCGAGATGACGCGGGCCGGGGCCGGGCGGACGGCCGGGGGGATGGCGGCGCTTGTGGTGGGGATGGCGGGTATGAGTTTGTTGGGGAAGTGGGCTTGATTCAAGCTAGGAGTTGGGTAGTGCCGTGTAGGTGGTGGTGGTTGGTCTGTTGGAGGATGGGAATGTTGGTTCAGGTGGTGGATGGGATTGATTGATTGGCAGCTGGGTGAGAGGGGGAAAGGGGGAAGGGGGCGGGTTGGTGTTGCGGGAGGAGGAAAAGATATGGATTGTGCCGGGTTTCGCGGCGGTTTTTATGTTGATGCTCTCATGATCTGGCGTTGGGGCTCTAATGACTCATGTGATGATACCAGCTTGGTGTGGATAGGATTTTTCTCTCTACTATAGCTGTTGCTGCTGACATGCGATGCTTGGCAGGTTCTGTGCGGTTCTCACCCAGTTGATGAGTGCCACTGTGACGGAAAAGACGAAACGACAACAGGGAAAATGGCGAATTAAAAAAGGACGCACCCGCGAAGCAGTGTTGCAGCAAAACGAAGTAGCTAGCGGCTGAACTGAAGATATGGTCGAAGTCCAGAGAGGAAAGGGAATGGGTGACAGCGAAACACGACAAACTGTCCCCCAAGGTGCGAAGACATGGGCACATGCATGTGGTCTACCTGAACGGCGATAAAATTCTCAATTTCGGCATTGGCGATATCCCCCCGCGTCCCGGTGCATGGTCCTGGCAGGGCTTTCGAGACGTTTGCCGTGCCCGTGTGCTCGCACATGTCGTCCTTGCAGTTGGGGTCCTTCATCTTGAACGCGCGGCCGTAGCTGGTCACTCCGACAATAATTTTGCTAGCCGGCACGCCAGCCTTGGTGATCGGTCCTAGCCGGTTCGGGCGCAGAGCAGTCAATGTGCTAGCAAGCGATCCGGATTAGCCATGTTTTGAGTGGGATTTTGGGACGACTCACGGGGTTGTAGTCCTGGAACTGGCTGAGCGAGATGGTGCAGCGCTTGTCGGCAATGATGGAGCACGTGTTTCCCTCGACGACGGTTTTGATGTTGGTGCAGTCCGGGGACGGCCCGGGGACGGCGCCGGCATTGCAACAGAAGATTTGGCCGAGCCTGAAATTCGAGTAGTCGAGCCGCGGATTATACGACTTGATGGTCACCAGTGAGACGGTGCAACGCTTGTCGGCGATGGATTTGCACGTGTTGCCTTCGACGGCGGTCTTGGAATTGGTGCAGTCATGATCCCGGGGAACCGTGCCCTGGCCCTTCATTGCAGCAAAAGTTCTGGCCGACACGGAGTTTGTTACAGTCGAGTTGCGGATTGTGATTACGACTTGAAGGTTGGCAGGCTGACGGTGCAGCTCTTGTCGGCAATGATCTCGCATGTGTTCCCGGCGACTACCTGCTTGGCGTTTGTGCAATACGCTCGAGAATGAAGCTGCGGTTGCGGCTACAGGTCTACGCTTCGGCCCGATACTACAAAGGCGAGGCGAAGGGTGGCGGCAGCGGTCCTCAAGAGGGAAACTGTGCTTGAGACCATGGTGTGCTGGCTTTGAACGAGCTCTACCAGCGGTAGACCTCGAGACACCAGGGACTCAGCGGCAATCAAAGCGAGAGAAGTACAGGCAACGACACCATGGAGGTCTGGCAAGACAAACCCAGAGGACTATGCCCATAAAAAAGGAGGCGGCAGAGGATTATCGGGCGACCTGGCCAAATTGCATCTCCTGAGCCCTGCCAATTCCTCATGACTGTTAGTGACATCGACATAAGAAAGCGTCCTAGACCCTGAAGCTATCTACCGGATGAAATACTTTACATTCTCTATCTTAGGTTGGTGTTGAGGATGCCATCAACGCTAGGCCCGGTACGAAGTACTAGTCGCGGGGTGAAAACCCCCGATCTCGGCTCGTAGATTTGGCAAGCGATCATGTGACTCCTTCGAAGTCGAGGATTGGCTATACGCCGGCAAGCAGAAAATCCATTGGTTAGAATTGACGCCGGGGAGGGGAAAGGTCAAGCACATTCACGTGGAGAAGCGGCGCGGATGATAAACTTGCGGTCGCACGCTCGAACAAGAACAAAAGCGACATGTGGTCGTGTTTTTTTCTCGCGGTGAAAAGTGGAAACCTGGCTGGGCCGCGAAGCGCGGGGCGGCAAGGAACGGCAACTCAACACTATCCCCAAAAGGGCAATCGCTCAGCGCCAATCAAGGTTTGACCTGCGAAGCTTGGCACAAGCTTGGCAAGCTTAGCAGGACGCCAAGTGAGCGGAGACAACCGCTTCCAGGTTGGTGAACAAACGGGAACCTCCATCATCCATGATTTCCCAAGAAGCCTTCGATAAAATGCCCGTTTTCGTGAGCTATGATGGCCCAAAGCTGGGCAAGAAACAAAAGCAGGTTGTTAGATCCCAGGTCATGGTCCTGGTCCGCGATCAGCAGAAGAAGGCCAAGCAGGCCAAGTCGGCCCCCGAAGAGGAACCTCGCCCGTAAGTATCTGTACTCGCCCGCTCGACCACACCCTACAAGCTCAGATAGGGTTTGGTTCGGGTTCAGCGTTGCTCTGTTTGGGAAAACGCTCTCTGACCATTCCTTTCTATTGGCAGCTTAGCTCCGGCACCAGACAGAAACGGAGGCCGCAGAGCCCTTCCCGAGGACGAGGACGATGCAACTTGGGCCGCACCGCAGGCAGCCACCGGGAGCTCCCGATCGCGCCAACCGGCGGCGACTAACAGCAGCAGCAGCACCAACCGCGACAAGCGTCTTGCCCGACGGGACCGGCAATGGCTGACCATCAACGTGTGGGACATCCGCGGCGCACCCCCCAAGTCCACCCACATGACGGGCGTCGACGCCCGGACCTTCCAGGAATACCTCTGTCGGTGCGGCTCATACACGTCCTATCTCGACGAGGGGTTCGTCCTCGTCGGCTTCCGCCAGCCGAGCTACTTCCGCCCGGACCTGTCCAAGGCTGCCTGCATTTACATTGGCTGGCTGTTGACGGCTGGCATGCTGGACGCGTTTCGCGGGACCCAGGACATCGCCTACCCCTACTATGAGTACCTGGCCGTGAGGGAGCTGCAAAAGTTCATCGATGGCGCCAACGAGAGGGAGTTGCACGAGGTCGTGTATCCCGTCGTCATTCTGGCCATGTTTGAGGTCCGTGTGCCTTTTCCCTTTTGCTCGATAGGGGTAGCCGCTGACGACGCTTGTCTCAAATGTGTAGATGGTCCGTTTCAGCCCACGCGCCATCACCCATCTAGCTGCCGTTGAGAGCTTCATCAAGGCACGTGGCGGACTGCATAAGATGCCGGATGTCATGCAGCACATCGTTATCATGTGAGGTGTTTCCGACTTGACCTTCACCCTTGCCAGCGCCTAACCTTTTCGTACCCCCACAGGGCCGACACCCTTCAGTGTCTCACGCTAGGCACACCCCTCGCCTTCAACCTCTTCGACCCCGCCCCCATCATGCGCCTCATGACCGCCGATACCCTGCTGGATGGCGACGAATTCCGTTCCTGCCCCTTGCTCCTCCGCGACAACGAGGACTTTTCTCTCGCCGCCCAACACGTCGATCCTACCATCAGTGCCCAGCTCGTAGCCGTCCTCCGGGATGCAAGCGATTCATTCCGGCAGTTCTTCCTCCCACTGCCCCTGCAAAACACATGCGATCCCCGAGCTGCGGACATCCTAGCAGATAGCCCACCCGCCGGGAACAGCGTGCCGCGTCTCCTTTTGGAGACATGCGCGTTGGCCGCGAGAATCATGCGCAGGACACTCTCAGGATGCCTGGATGGGTTCGAAGATTCGGAAAACGAGTTGGATCTTCTGGAGATCTATCATAAAATCCGGTTCATCGGTCTGAAGGCGTGGGCGGGGCTGCCATACGTTTACGTCTGGGTGTGAGTACCTTCTCCCCCTCCACAACCCTCCCCCCTTCCGTCTCAGCCACCCTTTTCCGTCTCAGTCCGTGTTCTGTGCGTGACTGACCTTCCGCAGGAATCTTGTCGGGTTTGCTGCCTCGACCGATGCAAGGATGAAGCAATCTTTCAATGCCGAGATTATCCGCTGCGCTTTCAGCTACGGATGTTACCAGATGGAAGCCTTTCAGGGTATGTTTTTGTCCTAATATATACCACTACTGGGTGTCTGTGACATGGTGCCGTAGCTGATCTTCCTGGACTACCAGCCGTACTCGGGAACTTCCTCCATCTGCGTAACGCCCTCGCGGCTGGAAAACTGACTCATGCGAAGAGTCACTTCAACTCCCCCTTCTCCAACAGCTCGCAGGACCTCTCAGACTCTTCCGGTGCGGCCCAGGGCGGCACTCCGATAGATACTCCGGCCCTTCTTGAGGAGTATGATGACTCCCATGATGTCGCCCACTTGCTGTGCCCGTCCTGGGCGGCAGGCGAGACGGTATTCTGGGAAGAAACAGGGACGCGGGGGTCACAGGACAGCGGTCCGTCCGGTTCTGGCTGACTGTCTCATCACCTCGATCCATGACACGGAAGAGGGCGGAGTGGAGGCATGTGCAGTCAGCCTGAGTCAGGCGACATCACGAGGCCGGCTGGTTGAGTCGGCGCATTGTACACCTCCGGTCTCGTTTCAACACGGCCGAATCTCTTACTCTCCTTTTATACACGTCCGGCCATGTAATAGCGCTCTATATCACCCGAGTTTGGTTTGGTTCCGTCGTCGAAGACCTAGATGCCGAGTGGAAACCCTCGTTTGCGCACGTCTTCTGGATGCGAGCGGGGTCACTGCACGAGCGTCAACGGGACGTTCAAGCCGGCAACCGATCACGACAACGGACAACCTCCAGACATGGTCTATTCGGAACTAATATCGACTTCGAGGAACTTATCCAGTCCCTCCGTAACCACATCTTCCTCCCCTGAGGGCACGACCTCCATATCCCTACCTTCGTATTCATCCTCACTCTCACTGCTACTGCCATCAGGTTCACTCGCAACATCATTCTCGTCTACCCAATCCTCGCGACGAACATGCATTTTGTTCGAGAGCAATCGTGGTCGGTGCGGTATCCACCGAGGCTTCACGAATAATACTAATAGGTGCCCTAGTTGCCTTCGAGAAATTGTAGGCTGAATGGACGGACGACTTGGACCTCGACCTCGGTGCGAACATGATTTTTGGCATGATGCGTTTTGATGTTGTTGTGGCTGTAGTGTTGTTGCACATTCAAAACGAACCTTTCCTCAAGTGTCTCATGGAGGTGCCTGTGACGGAACCTGCGGGTTTTTATCGCAAACCTTGATGCTTCAATACCTTATCTCATGCAAAGCGAGAACACCCAAACCGAACTGCACGTTCAGCCTTCGGGGACATCATGTATTGGCACCTAGGTTAACACCACAGATAGGTATGTAGCACCACGCCACCTCCCTCACAGAGGAATTTTAAAGTACCTATTCACATGTACCATACGTTGCCTAAGCCCTAAGGGATTTTGCAGGCCAAGGTCGAGAATGGATGGTCTAAGTCGGTACTTTCGGTACCATGCAGCAAAGGTACCAGTATCTTAGACCTTTAGACGTGACCTGGTCCTCGACTCCTCGTCAGGTTGAGGGGAGCGAAAGCTTTCAAAGCCCAGCTGAACAATCCATAGCGGCATGCAAGGTCAGCCTCGGCTATCCCTTTCCGCCTAGCGTACGGTTAGAAAGTGAGTGAGGCTCTGGTCCTCTTCCCCGCGAGCCCCAACAGATATCGCCGAATTTCTTCGGCCAGTTCGTTGGCCCCCTTTCTGTTCAAGCAGACCCAGCCCCTCTTCAATTATTTAACTACCCCTTTTCTTACCCCCTTTTCTTGACCCCTTTTCTGACCCCTTTTACTGACCCCTTTTTCTGACCCCTTTTTCTGATCCCTTTTCCTGAAGCCGGTTTCACAGCCCTCACCCAGCCCCCAAATATGCGGAGGCTTCTCTAGTCCATTGCCCAAGACCTTCGAGCGGTTACGCTCAGCGCGGGAGGCGGTGCCGGCGGTGCAGGAAGCTTTGGATTCGGGGGTGTTCAAGGCGATGTGACCTAAGCCAGCTGCCCCGCTGGCGCGCCCGGGTTTGCGCCGGTGCACACTGGTGCCGGCAGGGAACCATGCGCCTTGGTGGGAGTTGGACGGGTACGACGATCGACACACCGCCGAGATTCTGTAGCAGATCAGCAGCTGTGTCGCCACGACGGCCCTGTTGCGACGGCCCGTGTTGTGTGATGCTTCAGCCTAGCAAGTTAAACAACAGAATGCTAAAAGGGAAAACCCTTGATAGAACTTAGCCCAGGTCCACTGCTCCTTCCATCGGCTCCTTGAGCACAGGCCAAGTGGCATCCACCCACTTCTTTATGTCTGGATCAACCCTGGAGGTTCCCCTCCTTTCCATAACTTCTTCAGCCTTTGCATCAACTGTTTGTCCACCATTGCTTCATTCCGTCACCCCGACTTGTCCACCGCAGCCACGGGGCGCGGCAGCCGGCATGGTGCGTTGGGGGAGCGGACCCGAATTGGCTCAGCACCGACAGCGCGGGATCCGGCACTACCCGTGTTATACGATGCCGGGACTGTCCGACTTCGCTGTGTGCGAGGGGTGCTATAGCGATGTCATAACCGGATATGAGCAGGGAAATCGAATTCGCGAACCAGTTCGACTCTCTGCGCCGCATCCCGTCGCGTTATATGATTGACAAATGCCAGCTGTATTCGGATCGGATGCGCCGCGTGTGGAGCGAGGCGGTCGCGACAGGGAACCTGGACTAGGCAAGTCAACACCGGTACTATACCCTCAGCACACAGTACCTTTCTCTAGGTGCAAAGCCAAAGGAGTCTGGCCACGATGAAAATTGGAGGGATAGGACTTGACAACAAGACGCTGCATGATTTCGTAACGTTGTCAGCTAACGAGAATTGGATTTACGACCACAACCCAGGCATTGACATCCGACTCGAGAGCAACAACTGGCCGCCGAATTCGTCAAAAACTGGAATGCACTCGACTGCCTCTACTTCGGCCGGGGTTACACTCCTGGAGCGAAGGCTTGAGAACACCCCATGGCAGTGGATGCTACGGAAGGACAGGCATGACTTGGGACGGTAAGCCTGTGTTATGGGCGAGCTCGATGGCGCAGTTCTTTTCCTTTCAGCTAACGTAGTATCCAGCAACGGAAAAGCATAACGCCAAGAGATCCGTCAGGAGGGGTTGACTTGGATCACAGCCTGTGCCAAAGTGACGTTCCTCCCGCATGGTCGTTGTCAACCAGAGTGCCATCAAGTTTCCATCTTATTTTGATCTTATTACATCTGACTATCGCCATACTCGCTCTCACAATGACAGTGTCTTTCACCAACCTCCCATTAGAAATCAAGCAACAAATCTGGCAGCTCGCGCTGCACGCCGCCGTGGCCGAGCCCGAGGTATGCATCGTCTGGCCCATCCACCAGATCGACTACGACCAAGTCTCGCACCCGTTGCTCGTCGACACGGCCTTTCCCGTGCTGATGCACGTCTGCCGCGAGTGGCGGGACTTTGTGATCACCTTCTCCTCCTCCACCCGCTCGCCGGTCCGGTTCCGGTTCTCGCGCCAGGCCGGGTGCCGGGTGCCGTACCGCGCGTTCCGGGGCGACACGGACGTGCTGTTCGCAAGCATGTACAACTTTGAAAAGGCCGTGCAGTACCACGCGCTCGACCTGGAGCCGGGCGTCGGCAGGCAGACGCTCGAGACGGTGCGCCACCTCGCCGTCGACTGGGTCTGGTGGAACAAGGCGGCGTCCTGGCTGCCCGAGCTGGTGTTCCGCGCCTGTCGCGACCTCGAGAAGGTGTCGGTCGTGTTCCCGTCGTCGCGCCGCGCGGTATGGAAGGCGTTCCAGGCTCCGGCGAGGCGGTGCAAGCTGCGGCCGGTAGAAGGGGCCGATGACCTGTCGACTGTGGCGGAATCGTCGCGGACGCCGGGGAAGGTGGTGTCGGTGCAGTCGCAGGTGGATTACGGGCAGGATTCGGCCGAGGACGAGGCTGTGTTTAGCTGGCAGAACGAGCTGGACCTGCACGAGTTGGAGTTGGGCGAGCCTCCTGGTGCGTACTTCGCGGCGTATACCGGTTCGGCGTGGGATAAGGAGCGGGAGAAGCTGTGTCTCGAGTACGAAGCGGCCGCGTTTGTCCAGTTCAAGAGGTCCGAGGATGGCAGCGAGACTTGGGTCGAAGCATGCGAGGATAGACTGTTCGAGGAGGACGCAGATGGGGTACGCCAGGAGCCACCCATTCTCACTCCCGAGCAGCCTACGCGCAATCCAGAGGAATGGAGAGTCAACGACGACGATGATTACGCGTTCTGAGTTGCTCTGGTAGAAAAGGCTACTAGGTTATAGAGTGTGAGCAAGCGGATAGCTATAAGCGTATTGCGCCCACTAACTTAAGTGGAGAAGGAACGGTAATGGAATGGGACAGAGATTGATCTATGTGATCTAAGTTGCTATATAGTACGGGTGAAATTTTTCCGTATCCCTCGGAGACGCCCTGTTCCTAAACGAGACATCGTACCTATCTACTGGGCAATTGTACCTCCAACCTTCATGGTCTAGCTTGTCATGGTGCCGGAGACCCTTGATGCTGTTGAACGCCCTTTTGGCCTTTTGCACTTGGGGCACTTGACCTTAGGTCGATGTGGTCGATGTAGTGTTATGCAATTTTTTGTGCTGCGTCAATCTGTGCTGCCAAAGGAAGACTCCGCCACAGCCGTTCTCTGTCGCCCCCAGGACCAGAAGAGTATCTCTAATTGTACGGGGTCGCCGACCTAATTGTACGGGATCCGCACAGACCCCTGAATTCCGCCACACCTGTGGCAGGCTCGGCAACCCTCGTCCAACCCTAACCCGCGTTGAGAACCCCCTTTATGGGCAGCCTCCCCCTTTTTTCGTGGCCTCTGAGCAACGGCCCCATCACGGTTGCCCCTTTTACCTATCGTCCCTACCTAGACAGTGAGAATCCATTACTGCTCGTCGGCTACTTCTTTGCAATAGCAGGTACAAAGGTTCACTCCTCTCCACCACCACTACCTCGGCAGTTATCACACAAC